>JABWIB010000429.1:54171-91575 GCA_016617825.1 Platyplectrum ornatum
CTGATTGAAATTAATTTAATTTGCCTCCCCTGCAATTCGACATGGTTTTGCCCACTCTTGAAAACATTTTTGGATTGGAACAATTTATCTTATAGTGTATGGCCAGCTTTGCCCATGGAATTTTCAGTTTAGTCACCTTCGGGTGGCTTTTTTCCAGAAGGTCCTTGCGTTGGATGTTGTCTATTTTGTTTTATGTTGTAGTCATACAGTTCGGTTTAACTGCAGATGTTCATGCAAAATGTGGTGAGGGTAGGGCTAATAACCATATTTTGGGAATATATACAGTGTTTAGCACTTGTTACATTGTGCCATTCTTATTTTTCCTATGTTTACATCTGTTGGCAGGTGGNTCATTGGCTAGTGATGTCTGGAGCCTAGGCACGTACACCTTGTTACATCTGGGACCAAAGCTGCTTAGTGAGATCTACAATAGGTATTCACGTGTCTTTACACTTATTTAAAGGGTTGGGGGTCCTCTTCTTAATGTTTGTTTTTGACTTGTTTGCATACACCGATGAAAACTACATGCTTGCAGTTAAAACATTGGTGATGTCTGTGTAATGATTTGTGTATGACTTATTAATATATATTTTTTTAATTAATTAAATAATATATATATATATATATATATATATATATATATATATATATATATATATATATATACATATATATCTGGGTGAATGTCATTCAGAAAGAACTTCCTCTGCTCTCTTCTGAAAGACCAAGCCTGCACCTTGTACTACCACTCCGCTGGCAATTTACTAGACTGATTTTCATTCTAGAGTTTGAACTAGGAACAAAAAAAGAAAAGAAATACATTTTCANGATAAGTAATAGGGCTGGTGACCGAAGAGAAGATTCACAGGGGAGCAAAAACAATTGAATCGACCCCTATGAGTCATTTTGTTTGCCTCATTTTTTTTGGCTTTAATCCTAATGGAACTCCCAATTTCCAACCCAACAACCAAAATGGCAGTATTCAAAGACAAATGGATGCATGATCTCCATGTAATTTTTGGTATATTGGTATATTTATTTCAGAATAAAAGCAGATAATATTCAGCCCTAGGCATACACTGCACATTAAAAAAAAGTATTGAATACAATATTGTACCATTTACAATTTAGTATCACATTTAATATACCCATTTTTGACTAATAAGGATGTCTATAACTATTAATGTGTGCCTGGGCTTATATTTAATTACATGTGGTGTTAGCAAGCATACTGCCAGGAAACAGACGTTTCTGCTTTGGCGCAGAGTAAATTATTATTAAGGATGCAGTCTATTTGTCCATTAGTTTTAAATGGCTAATTCTCAATTGACTCGCATACACAGTAATAAATATCTCTAAATGAGAATTGACTGACGTTATCTTTGCTTATTTTGCCAATCAGAGACTGTTTACATATGACAGATATGCCAAGCTTTTTCTTCCTGGTATCTTATCACTATATTTAATATTACAATAGCCTTTGCACATTGTTTCCTCAAAGGTTGTTTGTACTCTAGTGTTGTAGTCATCTAGATGATTAGTGTTTTAGTTGTTGTCAGGTCTGTACCCAGCTATGATATGAACACCTTTCTTCTATTTTCNGTGATTTGCTGTGATGAGCGTGTTGTTTTCTCCTGTTCCTTTTATGTCATTATGACAAAGTTTTTCAAAATGGCAGTCCCATGTTTAATTCATGTTTTAATAAGTAGACAGGAAAGTATTGGCAGAAATTAACATAACAACTACTGGTGGACCAGAAGACTATTTGTCTGTATACACAGCAGTCTGTGACTTAATTAGCCTTCTGTGTTGGTTACCTAATGCTAATATATCCATTGTTGAACTGTATTNATGTCTATTTAATTAAATAACCATTTGCTGACAACTGGATTGTCTTTCCTTTTCTTTTTGCCAGCATGATTCAAAGTGCTTACTGGTGGATTGACAGCACTCACTATTTAGTAATAAGTGAAACATTTATAACAGCTATATCATTCATAGATGACGTTTAGCATGAAATAGTTCAAAAACATATGGATTAACATACTGCTGCCGTATTATTACTATATTCACACAAAGGACACAATTCCCCTCCCTCGATCCTGTTATTAAATTCTGGATTCATAATTCCTTAACTGAAAGTGGCCCTTAATATATAAAATTTACGGTAGATCAGTTATGGGCAACTCAAGTAGCCACTACTCCTGAATCACTCTATAGTTCATGGGGCATGGTTTCACTCGGGACTTTATGTTCCGCATACTTTAGGGANACCAATTTACCTGAAAAGAAACACTTTGCCTATCTGCGGGTAATACATTGATTGCACAGGGACATAGCAATATTCTTTCTTCGCCTCAGCAGATTAAATAAAAGAGATTAATTAAAAAAAGTGTGAATTTATTTCTTTAAAATATACATGGCAAATGATGACAAACCATTATATAGTGTTCTGTAAAGCTGGCCACACACTAGAATGGTTATTGTGCCAATTCACCAATTATCTAGTGTGTGTTACAAATTTTCCAAACATCAGATTAACATCTGGGATGATAATCTGATGATTTGTAAATTCTGATTGATTATGATCCAGAGGGGATGATATTTTGTAATGTGTGGGTAGGGTGTGATTATCAGACCCTGTACCTCAACCCCCTGGCTGTAGGGCTCTATAACTATCGGCAAGTACATAAATAATGCTGGATTATCACTGCAGTGTGTGTGGCCCATATNAGAACCTTTTCCCGGGGGAATAGTGTCTTCATTATCAGCCACTTCCTGCTGGCAGCGATTATCGTTATGTGTGTGGCCAACTTAACTTGCAAATCCAAAAGGTTCACATTTACCAGATGCATCCGTGGGATATATAACAATTGAAGTTATATACTTTACAGAACTCAGCACAGACATCCAACTTGTACAATGCTTTAACTACCAAATGTATAATGTAAAGACGTTTTATAAAACATTGCTGAGCTACTATAGATGAATCATTTTACCTGAATAGAAAAATGCTATAATCATTGTATATATAATAAACAATTCCTATTTATATTTACGGAAGCAGATCCGCAATGGAAAAGTAAACGTAGGGTTCTGGTCATATTGATATTCAGAACTCGGTACCCTTAATGGGAAAGAGAAAGACAGTCCTTGCTCCAATTCGTAACTCCAGACCTCTGTGTGTATATGGATTTTGCACAGATCTGCATCAGGTCCAATGTGCGTAGGACCATTTGTGATGCTCATGAAATAATCTGATTTCATAGTTAATGATGGATGATCCACATGATTGTCAATTATTGACCGCTCTTTACCTATCACTTATTTCACAACTTTTCACTGTCAGTTAGACTAATAAATCCAAATGTTTTAGAGTCTTAGGAACTTGATGGTGGTGCTTTATATCATGGCAAGACTAAGCTGGGAACCTGCAGTATGCCTTATAACACAGTAGTAGTAGGGAAATGTACTATATAGGATTTAATTAATGTCTGATGCTTTATCATCATATTATCTGGCTTGCAAATAATGGATAATAGATAGGGATTCTTTTGCCAATAAGGGCTTGCATTATACATACAGGTTGTCAACGATGGAATATTATACACTGATCACATCATGAACAGAGTTCTGCGTATTACTTAATGGAGCACTGCACTGTGGTTAGATTTATATTTAGGAATGATACATTTAACAATAACTATTCTAAATTGTCATTTTTCATACATATCACAGATTAAAAAAAAAGTTTTGGCTGCGACCCGACAAGGAACTATGATTCCTGGATAATATTTTGTTATCTATATATTCTTTTTATGGGCACACTTTAATATAAGAGACAAAAAATCTCAATAGCTGCAAAAATTCCAAACTATTTTGACAGACCTTTATTGCTAAAATAAGCTTGATTGGTACATCATGTCGGGTGCTGGTAGTGAAGCAGTTAATGTGATGTTCACATGCCACACTTGCTGTACTGTAAGCTACATTGTATCCCTTCAGTCAAGTGGAAGATTTAAATTCATATTTCGTAGTGTGTGTGAAATCTCTTTTCAAAGCCTCAAACAGAACTGACAGATGGTTTTCAGTGATTTTTTTATATACACCGTAATCCTGTCACTTTTTTTCTTAAATGTACAAGAACGAGACTCAGTAGATGCACCTGCAACATGGGTCATGATATGAAATGACCTTTTTGTGTGTGTGTGTGTGTGTGTGTGTGTGTGTGTATGTGTATATATATATATATATATATATATATATATACAAGAAAGAGTAGAGGCACTCAGAGTCATCCTTAAATTACGAGACCAATGTTATGAATTCAAAATTTTAGTTTTTATTAAACTGTCCTGGTGTTGAAGTAAATTGTAAAAATATTAAAGGAATAAAAATGTCATTTACATAGAGATGATAAAAATACAAAGATTTATAGCAACATATGGTTTGAAATATGTTCTAAACAATTTTAAAATATAAAATATTTAACAATATCACCAGTGTCTTCATCAAACTACCTGCCATTGAATTGTTCTTGTAGATAATCCAACTCCTAACTGGATTCAGCTTTTCACTCTCATGACTTACACTCATGAGTTACACTCTCATGGGCANAACCATGATGAATTGTAGCAGGGTAAAATGAATGTCAGTGTTTGCATGCAGGGAGAATACTTTGTTGTTGCATTTTGCAATTTTGTTTTTTTCAGGAGTGGGCAAAACCATGTTGAATTGCAGGGGAGGTAAATGTAATTCATTGCAATCAGTATTACAGGTGAAAAATGATGTGTCCAGCCGAAGTCTAATAAAAGTGTAACAGTAACGCTGGTCAGTATCTGTGTGTAACATGCAACAATAAAGTATTCCCCATGCATACAAACACTAACATTAATTTTACCTCCCCCTGCAACTCAACATGGTTTTACCCACTCTTGAAAAAATCATTTGATTGGAACAATTTATCTTATAGTGTGTGGCCAGCTTTACTGTTACACTGTTATTAGACTTAAGCTGCCCATACACTATGCAATAAATTGTTCAAATTTGGCTAAATTGCGATTTCAAAAGATAAATTGTGTGGGCATGATTTTTCTTGGAAAGCTGCCAAAATCTGTTGAAATCACAATTTAAGTGTAGTGCAGATTGGATGGTGTGCTTAAACTAGATTGATGAAATACACTTAAATTGTACAGTGTGTGGGGAATGCACTTACTTTTTATAGTTATTTTCATTACGAAACTACTGTCCACTCAAATTTTGATTGCATTTCTGACCAATTTAAGCGTGTGTGTATGGAGACAATTTAAGTGCCCATTTTTTTTAAAACGAACTTTCTTTTGATTGTTCACTTTCATGATAATTTTCGTGCTTAACAATTTATTGCATAGTGTATGGGCACCTTAAGACTAGGAAACATCAGCTGTCACCTGTAATGCAGATTGCAACTAATTAAATGTACCTCCCCTGCAATTCAACATGGTTTTGCCGATGAGAGTGTAACTCATCAGTGTAAAGCCCGGCACACACAGAATGATAAATCGTACGATCCNAGTATTTGCATATAAGTAATGATCAGAGTAGTAATCGTTATGAGGGCAAAAAAATTTTCAAAAACCAGTACACACGGTATGATATTTTTGTGAAATCGTTCATTTTAAGCTCCGCCCAACGATCGTACGATACAGCGATCTCTTAACGAACGCATCATTGTTAGGTGGGTTTGTGCAAAGAATTGCAACGATATATCGTTTCGTGATACACACGGAACGATTCTACACACTATGAACGATTCTAAATTCAGCGTGTAATACGATAAAACCATCGTAACGATCGCCTTTTCAAACGATCTCAGGTGTGAAAATTAGGTCATCGGTCGTATGCACGGCAGCGATTTATTGCTCAAGACAGTGAAATCACTGAATCTGTACGATTTATTGTACCGTGTGTGCCGGGCTTTAGTCATAAGAGTGAAAAGCTGAATCTGGCCCTATGTAAAGTATTGCAATTTCCTGTTTAGAAGAAGAGCTGAAAAGATTGGCAATATTGGTGCTAACATTACTCCCTCAATGCATTCACCAATGGTAGTGTTTACATTCTCTTGTGCCAAAAGGTAAGTTTTATCCTAACCCTCTACCCTCACAATGAAGCCTAACCATGACTCTCCTTTTTTTATGCCCCTGACCCTCCTATTATATTAACTGTTTACTCCCTGCAGCCTAACCCTAATCTTTCCTTTTACGATCATACTAATCATTGTGTGTCATATTTCATCTACCCACCCTCATGTAAAGTTTCAGCTACTTACTGCCACTGAAGTTGAAGAACACGTGCAGTTGACCACTAATCTATATGTTCCATCCAAAAATGTATGCAATGGGAACACATACTGAAAGGATCATTTAATAAATCTCTATTTAAACTACATATCTACTCATGAAATTTGTGTATTTGTGTAATGCGCACGCCATATGCAAAATTGCGGATCCACTAGCGTATGGAATGATGATCCATATACTTGGGGATAGGTCTGCTGGGCCAGACCTGACATCTGCCCACCTAAATTACAATAAGTGGCTGGGGGTATATTGAAATTTTATAGTCTGGGCACTTGGTGGAACCACTCAGGTCACTTAAAGCAGATGTATAGCAGCGGAATCCCACATAATATACTTACTTCTTAATTTAACGTTAGAAAATACTAATCTTCTTAATAACCGATTATGATCCTAAAGCTATGGATGAACGTTTTGTTTGCCTGTCGTTAGTAAAGTCTAAATGCATCAATGGACCATATTCAGATGCAAGATCCCCACTGGATCCAATCTTTCATGTGAAATATATATGGTTTAAATCTACTTCCCTGTATAACCATACACCAATTATTTTAAAATGTAGGACTATAAACTTAGAAAAGTACAAATAACCTGGATTAACCAAAATAATAAGATCTATTTTTAACCTTTAAGAACTAGAACTTCTGCTGTACAGATATAGTCCTGCTTTTTCCCACAGCAAGGAGATGGAATGGGTAGAGTAAGCGGAGCAATGCAGTGGGCGCGTGTCTGACTGCATCAAGGAAGCTGTTGGAGTTTGATAGCTTTAAACCATGTTTTTCACTCCATGTATGAGTGAGTGCTGATATATGTTTATAAATACATTCTGTATTTAAAAACCGTATTCAGCACTTAATAATGTATAATATCATATACTTTATTCAGACAACATTCCATCTAACAACCATGTGCACAGGAATATCAGGGACATGGTATTTTGGCCCCCTTCTAAATCTATNTGTGTGCCTGAATGTTGATTATACCCAGGGCCTGTGCAAGGTCTCAGGGCACCCAAGGCAGTCCTAACACCGCACCCCCTTGCTGTCCATTGACACCCGCAAGCAAGAATCAATAAGTGCCCTTTCTCTGCTCCCTGATGCTTGGGATGCATTTCCCATTGGATCCCTTGTTCTGATCCCTTGGTGTATATACTTATATATTTCACTATTGTGTTTTATAAAAAGTAAAAGTTTTGCAATGAGTTACAATGTCTCCACTGCTTCCAGGTGTATTTCTTTGACAGCAAATGGATGCGGCAGACATGCTTGATTTTCATGCGTCTCACGTGTTCATATATCAGCTACCATTGAGTTCATGCAACTCTCCCAATCTCTAAACAGTAACCCCATGGAGTTCATATGAGCCATTTCAGTTCAAATGGATAAAATATTTGCAATATCGAAACTTTATAACAACAAATTGAGATAATTGCATGCATTTTGAGTAAGAGTATATGTTTTTATATATAATGTATTGAGAATATCATTTAAATGCATGTTATCATTTATATCTAACTCTTATGTTTAAAAAATCTAAATAGCCAGAAGTATCCATTTTTTCCATTAATATCGCTGTTCTTCAGCACTCGTTTGAATGCTAGATGGATTTTTTTCTTTTATAAAGAAGAAAATTGTGGTTAAAAAAAACGGTGGATGTGATTTCAAAAAATGTCAAAATATGTCAAACGTAGATACCACTCAAGGATTTCATTAACTGAAGCTTTGGTGATAAGTGTCATCTCGTCAAAGACCCTCCCATCTCTCCCAATAGATACCAAATGTACTAATTTCCTTGCAGAGCTTCATGTTTATTGTAAAGCTGAAATTGAAAATGGTCTGTAATGGAGTGAGCTTCAATCTAGGACCAATTCTGAATCTAAATGACTTGCTTTTCTCTTTCAAAAAGCATTGGCAGAATGAGCTTTGTGAATCTTGTACGTAATCAATTCTTATTTTGACCCTAAATTCAACAGTCGTCACAGATTAATAATAAAATGCTCAGTTTAAACAATTATTTACCTTGATCATTTTATTTTAATGCAGGATATTAATGAACATGATGATATTTTTTTTAAAGAATTGCGCGTTTCAAAGCATCACTTTTTTATTGTTAACATTTGACCCATTGGATTTAGTTATTTCAGTTAACATCGCCAATGAATTAAAATGATTGAAAAAGGTTATTATGTACTTTTTATCTAATAGCTGTGTTCAGTCATCAGCTGTATAGCTGTAATTAAGTGAGATTTTCATGGGTTAAGTTCAATGTTAAAGAGATTTAGTAGGTCATCAGGTATTGAATTTACATGAAGTTTCGGGCAGTTTTTGTTAGTGGTTTGCCTATGACAGGATGATGCTAGTTTTTTTTTAATTCTCTGTATTACCAACTTGTTTCTATACTGTTTTTCCTTTTAGATATTCAAATAAGCTATAGGGAAATGAGTTAATCTTCAGCACCACCTATTGGAGGTAGAGTTCCTCTCATTACATCTGACCAATTAACCAGTCTTTAAAACATGACTGGGAAAGACAAGCCAGAAAACCACTTCCTTAAGGAAAAGGTACCTTCTGTAGACAGGCGTTTTGGGGTGCTTGCCCCTCATCAGTATAGAACAGGGATCTGGCTGGCTTAGTGAGAGGCTTTTAATGTAGCTCTGGTGGGGACATATTTTCTCTTAAGGAGAGCACCATTACAGTGTATGTAGTTTGTCGTAATGCATTAAAGCTATATGAGGGCATAGCCCACAGTTCTTCAGAAGATACTTGGTTTTCCTGTTCCTCCCCAGACAGCATACACCATTGAATTAATTCCTGCAATGGAGGTTCAGTTGGCAACCATTTTAGTGAAGCCCGGATTGATCAGAGATGAAAGTTAGTGGATTTACATCACCATCGTGCAGAGGAGGTGTTTTGAAAGCAGGCTGGTGCTTAATTTGCATATCNGTAACAAGTAAAGAAAAGTCAGCTACTAAAAGAACACAAAACAAATGTGCTATTTCTGTCACAAACTACCTACTGAGGATCATACAGGCAATACCTGTTTCTTGTTGATGAGGATGGCTTTAGATGACACTTTTTTCCATTTAAGAAGGTTGAAATATTTTTAGTTAAATGACCCAAGGCTTTTGTTAGTGATTCTTCTGAGTTTGGTCCTGAACAACATACTTTCTCCTGTCAGGAGTCAGAAGTTTCAGAAGAGGAGTATCAGGTCTTGCAGGCTGAGGCCTCCTTCAACCCCGATTTCATGGATAATTCATTAATCCTTACTGATAACACTGAATATAGAAGAAACCAAGGAAGCTTTTGATCACTAGAGATAGAAGATAACAAAGTTTGGATAACTGTGGAGTTTAGCAAACTAAAACTGCGAAGGTTAACTGCAGAATCAAGCAAACTGGAGTTGCAGGGGTTAACTGCAAAGTGAATAAGCTGGGAATAAGAGGAAAACAAAGAAAAAGGTAAAATGATACTTGTACTGGATTAAATAGTGTGCCCTAGCTACCATGGGTCCTAAGGAGCATGTGACCAGTTGAGATAACTGAAGACTGGCTACAAGAAGTCAGCTGTCCTTGATACTCAACAACACCAGAGGCTATTAGATAGATAAATCATTTTAAGGCATGCCCCAATTCTTTTCAGAAAATTACCAGTACCAACAGTACTGGGAAGAAAGAACAGCTTTGAAAATAAACCTGCTTCTCCAGAAGGTAATAATCAAAGTTTCTGCACAGCAAGTATTTTGTAGTCTCAAAGGCATCAGTAGGCTCCAAGATCATCCAACATCTAAGACGTCTGAACCAATGTATCTGTGCAAGAACTTTGGTCACACGCAAAGAGTATTGAATACCAGACCTCGGCTTATAATCAAGGACGGAATCCATTTACAGTTGCAAGGAAAAGTATGTGAATCCTTTGCAATTACCTGGATTTCTGTATAAATTGGTTATAAAATGTGTTCTGATATTTATCTACAACAATAGATAAACGCAGACTTCTTAAACTGCCCCACACAAACAAATACATGCTCACATGTTTTTATTGAGCACAATTTGTAAACCTTCAAAGTGCAAGGTGGACAAAGTATGTGATCCCTTGGATTTAATAACTGGTTGACCATCCTTTGGCAGCAATAACCTCAACCAAAGGTTTCCTATAGTTACATATAAGATCTGCACAACAGTCAGGAGGAATTTTGGACCATGCCTTTTTACAAAACTGTTTTAGTTTAGTAATGTTCTTGGTATGTCTGGTGTGAATTGCTCTCTTAAGGTCATGCCACAGCATCTACATTTGTTTACGGTCAAGGCACGGACTGGTCCTCTCCAGAAGATTTCTTTTCTTCTGTTGAAGCAATTCTATTGTTGATCTATTTATGTGCATTGGGTTAAGCTTCAATTAATGGACAAATGGCTTCTGCAAAATGTCTGGATAAACTTTGGAATTCATTTTTCTGTTGATGATAGCAATCTGTACAGGTCCTGAGGTAGCAAAGCAACTGCAAACCACGATGTGCAGTCCACCATACTTCACAGTTGGAATGAGGTTTTGATGTTGTTGTGCTGTGCATTTGTTTCTCAACACATGGTGTTGTGTGTGCCAAAGAACTCAACTTTGGTTTTATCTGTCCATAGAATATTTTGCCAGTAGTGTTGTGGAGCAAACTTTAAATGTGCAACAATGTTTTTTGTGGAGAGCAGTGGCTTCCTCCACGGTGTCCTCCCATGGACACCATTCTTGTTTAGTGTTTTACGTATCGTAACTGTTGTCTTAATTTAATAGCAATCAGGAAAGACCTTAACTTATCTAGGTCATAAATCAAAAAAATGCAGAAGAATCACAATTTTAATTATTGTATCTGCTTGTAATATACTGTTTCACTGCAAGTGCTCTGGTTTTTTTACTTCTGACTCCTGATTTTGTACCCACTCTAACTGTGTTCTGCTACCTCTCCCACTCTGTCTCCTGATCCTTTTTTCCCACTTCTCCTTGTTTTCCAGCCATAGTTCTCTTCTGTGGTTGCTTGAATGATGTTCTTCTTGTGCGCTTGCGCATGTCTCTGTATCTCTTTGTCCATCTGCCATTTTCCACCTTTATGTATGTTCATCATATGTTCATATTTGTCTTAAGTCACTTGTCTGGATTAGTGCTCCTTGAGACTGTTATCTGCACAAGTTTCCACTAACCCATCCCCAATCCCTTAATTTCAATATACACCCGCCAATATAGCCTAATATATGGTAGGTGGGGGGCAGGCCAAGCCCAAGGGAAGCATCATGCTCATTTTACCTGACTTCCCCACGAGTGTGTGTAGAAGTAGGATACTGGACAGGATTCTGGATCCTGTCCAAGGTGAGAAGTATAATTTTATATGGATTGTCAATTTTATTTTTCTTAGTATTATAAAAGGGCACCATCTCCAGCATATAGATGTCCACATATTTCTCCTGTGGACAAAACATTTTTCTATTTTGTTAACTGTCAACCAGTGATACAATAAATCGTATGGTTTTGGCTGTATCATTGTTGTGACATTGTTATGATGTTGTGAGCATTACCATGGTTACCAAGTAATTGGTAGATACATCACTTTGTCTGTACTGTTAGCATCCACTAGCATCTTACATGTGCTGCATTGTTCACTTATACCATTTTACATTGAACTTTACAATTATTGCATTTGCTTTTTTAAATACAGTGCAGACACAGGATAAGCATATCTATAATGACAAGCTGCTCTAGTGCCTTAAAGTCTCAGTAGGGTAGAAAATAAAGCATGAGAATGGCCTAAACCAGAAGTCTAACATTTGCGTTTTGCACACTGATGATCAGTGTTGATAAGTAATGCACACTCAGCTGGGGTCAGCAATTACAGTCTTTCCTTTAGCATACTCCACCCAAGCCTGATGTCTACATCTAGTCACCCCCTTCCCCCTCACTAATTTTCGATTTGCCCAACTGCTGAGTATTACATTAGTTTCTTTTTCTGGCAGCATTTGCAGCATACAGATTTTGTTATACTTTTAGTATGCTGAAGTACTTTGTAAATGTCATGACAGGAAACAGAAAATAATGTTATACAATAAAAATGCTTATAATAGAACTACAGATCTTAGAATGCATTGTAAGCCAATTGAAAGTGTATGTATTTATAAAATAATTCTTCCATATATGTGTAATCATATATGTCCTGTAATATACACATTACTGTTATTACCCTATTTTATGGCATTGCATCATTTATTAAGTGTGATTATTTAATTCGATATTACAATGTGGTAATACTTACCATATCTGCCAGTTCACACAGGCTTTGCATGTAGACATCTTTCCCATGTTCTTTTTCTTTTCCTTTTTCCTCTTTCCTCTCCGTGCTGGTTCTCCCTTTCTTCCCTTTTTCCTTCCTTTTGACGGATGGCCACCCATAACTTTGTGACTTCTTCATTCTATCATTATTTCGTTATACATTTTTAGTTTGGTACAGTTCACATGATAAAGGCTGATGGGGGGATGTACTTATATGTACTTTAACTTTTCAATCTACATGGATGCCTTTGTATACTGTTTGTATATTTGTATTTACCTGGCTTTAATAAATAAACAAGGGCCCTGTTTACAATCGTACAACCTTCAGTACATTATAGTCTGATAAAGTGGTATGATGAGGTATGGTGTTATATATCACACAATGAACTAGCCAAATTGTATAATAGAAGTACTCAGTATCATCTATATAGCAATTTTAATAGCATTACTTATTACGTATATAAAGAAAGTGAGCAGTTTCATGTAAAAAGTTAAGCTAAATAGCAAAGTTCTTAAAAATAGTGTAGACAAATATAGGAAGCAGGTTTAGGTATTTGGTCAGAAGTAAGTTTTAAAAGCGGGCTTGGAAGTTTGGAAAGTAGATGATAGTCTTAAGGTTATTCAAGAGAGTGGGTGCATTACGCTATGAGGGTCCTCTGCTCCTGCATATATTTTGATTGAGATGGGTAATGGGGATTATTAGTTTAATTGCTCCCATATCTTAAGAGCTGCATTATTACCACTATTACCATAGGCTGTACTACCATCAGGGCTGCCTGATGATCAGACAGTAACCTTACTCCAGCCATATAATATCGGTGGAACAGATGGGGAAATTGTAAAAGTATATGACCCTTCCCTGTGAATTAAACAGGTTGTGGTAGATAACAGGTAGTTCCCCACAGTATACTACATCCTCTGAATAATATACCCTGTTGGTATAGAATAAAAAAAATTATTATAATATCCTTTTTTCCATGCAACAGTTTGGATTTTTAAGGAAAAACCCAGCACCTTACCAATACTAATAAAGGAGAAACCTTAGACCCTTAGTTTCATGTTTTAATCACAGACTACTTTTTCTTCACATACTTCTTTATCTGTCTTTTAAATATATTTCGCTGCTATAATTATGTGACACGAATATTTTAGACTGTTTTATTAAAAGTGACGTTTTAAATTTGACTACCAGAGTAGTAGACTCATACCAGAGTATACCCAATGGGATCCTGAGTGCGTCCACGATAGGAGAACATTCTTTTCTTATTTTGTATTAAATTGGATCTATAGTTCTCGGACAGCACCATCCTGTGGTATAAAAGTTGAACTTGAGATAAATTAATAGAATTATAAAAAACTTAACATAAGTTTAATAAACAGGATAGTAGATCCCAGTCTGATTTGAGATTCACAATTGGTGATTACGGTGAGTTGATGTACATTAGTGAAATGATTTTAGATTTAATTTTGTAAAATACAGGGAACCGATAGACTAATGTTTTTGCAGTGTTTTGTATGAGATGTGCGCATACTGAAAATATTTTTTTAGATGCAACAGGCTTTAGAAACCGATTGAATGTGATCATAAAGGACAGTTGTATTTTACGCACTGTAACATACCCAAGACATGAATGACTTACAAAGGAACATATGTAAAATATTATTATTATTACTTCATTGGTCAAAAGTCTCATTGTAATAGGGTTTGCTTTTGCGGTTTTTTGTGTCCAGTTCATCTGACTTTTTTTTTTATCTCCCCCTTAACTGTAAACACATTTTAATTATTTATTTGTCAAGAAATAACAAGATTCCACTTCACACAACTGACTTGTAGAGATATATATCAAATAAAGAGCTCGAGTGCATAAAACAGTGCAAAAATAGCAAATACTCCAAACAGCTGATACAGGAAATCCAATGTAACAGTTTGTTGTATATCACAATGATTGATAGCACTAAGGGTTCTTTCCAAAATCCATCTCATTACACATATTAGTAATAATAATGTCACCAGCATATGTTATTGTTCAATAGCTAGTGCCAAATACTCAACAATATGTCACTGACCTGTCTGCTTTGTATTGCAATATTAAAATGCAGATTAGCACAGCACCATTGTTAATATTGACAATCCAGACCTTTGAAATGTATTAATGGTTATATACTTACAGACCTTTTTTTTATTTATGGCTGGGAAATGTTAATCACAGATTAACATGAGGGCCTAAATTTACTACATGGGGAGATTCTCCAGTATGTAAAATGAAACTGAAAGTTTGAATCGATTTGGTTGCTATGGGCAACATCCCCACTTTTCGATCTCCGTGCAATCTCCCAGTTTATTAGGCCAATGACTTTTTTTTTTTTTATGTTTCTTAGAACTGGACCACTCTAAATGAAACCCACAGTACAAAAGTAATCATGGAAGATTGTATCATGAGAACTTTTCGCACTGAAACACCATTTTCTAAAATACAGAATTTTTATGAGATGCTGGTAGTAATTTAATGAAGAATAGATCTCCATATATGTATTCTTTAAAACATTTTACTACTTGGGACTAAAATTAAAATGAATAAAATAAACGTGTAATTATTTTAAAGCATGTATAAATAATCATCGTTTGCTGAGAATTGACTCCTACTGTGATTTATATGTACTGCTAAATTATATGTTTAACTTTCTTTTAACTATGATTGGAAATTCACCATAGCAACATATGTATTAAATAATGCTGATCATCTGGTAGTAAGAAAATTCCTTAAGCACAAAATTCTGAAGCATTTAGCATTAAAAACTGTCCACCTGCTAACTAAAGCGATAAGTAATAAATAGATGTAGATCTACATGATACAATGATCATTTTTCAAATGCTGTATAAAGGCGGACAACTATATGATAGGTTATATGATAAACTTCAATAATTTAAATAACAAAACCACTTAGCTTGCCTTGTTTCATTACCTTTGTATACATTACTCCTGTTTTTTATTTAACTGCATAATAAGAACATATAGAAAAAAAGTGTTTGCTAATATGTCTTTCAGCAAGGAACATATATATTTAATATATTCAAATTTGTATATTAAAATTAAGCTTGAGTTAATTCTTATTTCTAGTAATGTTACACAGTGATCTCCTGGTTTGCCTCTAGGGGCTGCTGTGGCACTTATTGTTGTGGTAGTACAGCCTGTGACCATCAGAGGCCACTGTGTTCCAGCACAGTGTGCATTTCCGGATCTCACCAGAGGTGCCACTGTCCAGCTCCTGTGTGTTAATTGCTGTAATGGTTTGCACCTGATGTCCCCTACTTAATCCATGCATGATCCAACACTCATTGCTGGATCATTAATTGTTACAGGTCTCATTGTCGATGCTCCAACATTGTGCTCTGTTTTACTTTATCTTGCCTAGACCCTGCTTTCCAGTTCTGATAATTTTTCCTTGTCATCGGTTTCTACCATTATTTTGTTTCATCTGCCTCTTGCCTGTTTGATTATGCTTTCTATTTTCATTACCTGTGTTTCTAGTCTTTGCATCTCTGCTGGTATTATCCTGCACCTGTTCATAGTACCCTGCTTTCTGTTACCTTGTATCTTTCTTGTTTCATTGCTTTTTGTATGCATTACTCCTGTTTTTGTTTATGTTATTTATCATTTGTACTCCTTCTGTGATGCCTGTTCTGTGCTTTAAGTTCACCTGTAAATCTGGTAGCATTTACTTCTGTCTGTTCTGAGTTTATCATTCACTTTAGTCAGGGCTGAGTGAATCATTCTCAGGATGTTCATAACAAGTAACACCAGTGTTAATTTCTACAACAATGTTGCACTGTTTTTCTGATATTAAATTATAATACTCAAAATAATTTTGGAGAGCTTGAAGTTTTAAAGGTTCTTCTAAACTACTTCTGCATTTCAAAATGAAACAATAAATTATATTCACAGGTATTGTTGTACCTAGACAGAAATGGAGATACTGTACATTGTTTGATAGATACACTGCATGTTTCCAATAAAGTTTTAATATGTATTAGTGAGAATAATTCAGAAATGATTGTGTACACATAGGACAGTAAGTCTATTAACAGAACCTTTCTACACAAAATCCATCTATTTCTATAAAAAAAAGGAATTAATCTCATGAAAAATAGAAAACGCAGACACTGATATTTATCCATAATAAAAAAAATATATCCCAGACACATTTAACATAATATTAACCTGAGTTGATGTGTCTCATCATCACTGTGTCCTAAATAAGGTAATGAACATTTAAAACAGAGAGACATGCCCTAATTTTGAAACCGATATTACACTTATCCTTATGGAAATATGCTGCCTATAGAAGCAAAGAGGGGGATATCCTGAAATGTTATGAGATACTTAAACAGTAGATTTTATTTGACCTTAAATTGTATATTTGTACAAATTTATCAACATATTAAAAGTTTGTTCTTATAATACTTTTAAAACATATAGGGTGGATAAGTAGACTGAAACCATGAAAAATAAAACATGAAGCTAAAACACCACTATAACAGAATGACATTGTGTCGTTGAGTTGTGCAGCAAAATAAGAGTCAGTCCAAGATCTTGGTTTATAGATTGAGTTACACACTTGGGTTCCACCCACTGTGTGTGTAATAATTTAGTTCATTCAATAAGGAGATATATAGTCCCATGGAGGGGGATAGTCAATAATAAAGAATATGACTTCCTAACTGCTCCCCATCCAAAATACCGATATTTTACTTTCTCCCCAAGATCCATAAGAAACTGGAAACCTCCCCCCGGAAGACCTATTGTTTAAGGGGTAAATTCACTTACTGCTAATCTATCTGAGTACATCAACAACTTTTTACAACTTTTTACAACAGATTATCTTAAAGACACTCAACATGTACTGGATACACTGGACACTATCAAATGGAGAATCTACTTATGACGTGTGATGTAACGTATCTATACATTGTCATCAGCCACAAGAAAGGGTGACAAGCAATTGACAATATCCTGAGTAATCAATCAGACCTTCATCCATAACTATTTCTGGTTCAACAGCCAGTTTTTTAGACAAATACAAGGTACAGCAATGGGCAACAAATTTGCCCCAGGATATGCCAATCTTTTTTGTGGCAGATTGGGAAGATACGTACATATGGAGCAATATCCCATACAAAGATCATCTCATCCTGTGGAGAAGGTATATCGATGATGTGATTTGCATCTGGCATGGAACAGAAGAAGATTTGAAACAATTCATCACTTACATCAATAATAATCAAGTAAATCTCCAATTCACAGCCAACATAAGTCTCAGAAAAATAGAATTTTATACTGCAATAACTTCAGCACAGCCACCATACACCATCACCCCCAAGGGCTTACAGGGATCCTAAGAGTCAACTAATGAGAAACTTCTTGGAGGATCGTACTTTCCGGGAACAAGTCCTGACAATGTGTAATAAATTCCAAGACAACAGACAAATATTCTCCTGAATTACCACTCTGCTATTGGGGATCTGGCTACTGTTTTGGAGGGCTGGCAGCGTCTCCCTCTCTCCTTTCTGGGTCGGGTGAGCCTCATAAAAATGGTTTTTCGCATGCTGCAAGGGTTACATATCGATACTGGCACCTGCGGTTAGACGAAAGGTTAGCCTTTAAATCCGCAGAGCGGTATTTGCATCGTTTGCATGTGGGGGATCCTCCAATTTACTTGAATGACTGTGACTAGGTCTTATTGATTAATCGGTACGGTGGCACCCACTCACTATGTTTCTCTAAGATAGCATTTAACTCGTCAATTGTTTTATTTGTGCCCCTGGTATTCTCCCAGGGCCTGGCTGCTCTGTCCTTCCTGGGTGTACCATTTTCTATGTCTCCTATGCCACCAACTGTTATTTCTATCAGGAGCACTTTTTGAACTAGGACATTATGGTTGGGTCTACCTTTATTATGTTTACTGTGTACAATGTGAACCGCGTGTTGATTTGTGTATTACGATGGAGTATTCAATAAAATTATTTTACAAAAAAAAATATTCTCCCACCAAAACCAAGTGTTATATTCATAAAGGCTGATAACCTGAAAAACAAATTAGCACCAAGGGCACATCCCATAGCAATTAAGACAAATGAGACCTGGCTTAATGAAAACACCAAACAAAGCTAAACCTAACCTGTGAAAACGTTCAAGTCTTCCTCTAATGTAAAAGATATCTGAATAAAAGAAAAAATTACATACAACTTACCTCTTGAGCTGTCTGTGTGACCTACACTATGGGTATGGAGACCCGCCCACTGAAGAATAGGATAGCGGAACATCTGCGCTGTTTTTCATCAGAAAACAGATGATCACGTCTACTGTACTACTTCATTTCATGGAAGTACACAATAGCGATGCCTCAGACCTTAAATTTCTGGGTATTAAAAAAAGTCCAGAAAGCCTGGAGAGGAGTCTTTCTGGAAGAAAGTGGAATCTAAGTGGATCTACAGACTGAAGACCCTCAAGGTCTGAATGTGATCTAGCAGCTTTTATCAAAAACAAAAAAAATTATAGAACAAAAATTCCATATTAAAAAAATATAAAGACCAAGTTGTCACAAGTTTTAATCAATTCTTTGTTGTCACAAGTTTTAACCAATACTCTCCAATTCTAAAGCCTGGCACACACGGTAAGATAAATTGTTCCAATTTAAGGATTTTTTCAAGAGTGGGTAAAACCATGATGAATTGCAGGGGAGGTAAAATAAATGTCAGTGTTTGCATGCAGGGAGAATACTTTATTGTTGCATTTTGCACACAGAATCTGACCAGCGTTACTGTTACACTGTTATTACACTTGGGCAGGAGACATCATCTCTCACCTGTAATACTGATTGCAATTAATTCAATTTGCCTCCCCTGCAATTCACCATGGTTTTACCCACTTGAAAAAATCCTTAAATTGGAACAATTTATCTTACCGTGTGTGCCCAGCTTATCAGTAGAATATAGAATTCTATCAAATTTAACTGAATTACTATCACCACCTTTCCCCTAGATTTACACCAATCCTTTAATTATCCAGTGAAATAAAGATTAATGTATATACTTGAGTATAAGCCTAGTCTTTCCAGCATTTTTTTGTGCTGTAAGTGCCCCCCCTTGGCTTATACTCTCGTCATTGTCCTGGATGATGCAGGGATGTGAGCGTACTGCTGGATCTGCGGAACAGTTATTAGTCCACATAGGGGGGTATTTACTAAGCCTCAAATTGTGTCCGGGATTTCAATTCTGAACAATTCGAGGTGATTTTGAATTCGATCCGGGGCGCGATTTTACGTATTCACGAAGGATCGAATTTGGATGCCCGAATAAATTCGAGTGCGATTTGGTTCGATTTGTGGGCGCGAATTCGGCCTGAATTCGGCCTGAATTCGCGTCGAATTATGCCTTCGGACCCGCAATTTAGTCAATTCGTGCCTCGAATTCAGCATGACGTCACTATTTTACACTTGTCAAATCGAAGTTTCATGAATGACTTCTCGAGGCAGCCTGTCCCATTCTTGTCACAGTCATTAACGACAATTTACTGTACGCACATTTGATTGTCATATTTTTTGTGATCAGGACCAATACCAGTATGTATATTTTGGGTCAGTATTAAAAAAAAGTTTGCATACAGGAAGCCTCCTACAGACATGTTAGCGTGAGCATATGTATAGGCTTTAAGAAATTGTGCCACTTTTGTTGTTAAACATATTGGAAAACATGGTTTGCTTAGGGAAAATAGACAATTCGGGAGCCCTGTAAAAGCGATTTTGTGAACGCGAATTCAGTCCTATTCGAGGGTCGAATTCACAATTCGACCTTTAGTAAATCTACTTGCCAACGGCGGAGATAGGGCAAAATCGAAAAATCGAAGAGCAAATCGAGGCTGTAAATCGAACGCGAATTCGGAGGCAAATTCATTCGGACCAGCGATTTTTAACAAATTCGGCCCTTAGTAAATACGAAAACGGCCAATTCGGCCCAAAAATCGAAGAGTGAAATCGAAAAACACAATTCGAGGCTTAGTAAATACCCCCCTAGTGTTTTCCACTCATTGCTCAGAGTTAAGATGGAGCTAAGGTAAAGGCAGGGGAGAGCGTGACACTGGCATGCCACTCACTCACCACACTGAGCACACAGAGCTGACACAGACAGACGGCAATGAGGACATGACAGTGAATGAACCCCTTTACTCATGGTGGGACAAGAGGAGGGCAGAATGAAATGATATAGTTTGAATGAATATGAGGAGCTGAGAGACTTGAAGAAGGATTGTTAAGGGTTGAGCATTTTGTGGAGTGGATGATTTTGCCATGAAGAAAGTCTGTTAGGGAGTGAGATTTCCTCTAGGGCAGAGGTTCCCAAACTTTCTCAGTCGAGGCACCCCTAGGGTCTTCCATAACGTTTCTAGGCACCCCTAAGACAGAATAATTTCAAATTTTTTACGTTTTTGAGTCAGAATAGTGTAGTAACTATTTAGGTAAAGACAGAAATACTTCAGGTTGATATCAAACCTTGTGTTGCCCCTAAACAAGACATAAAATTGCACTTCTAAGTAACACTAGCAACATGGCACCATGTCGGAAAAAACATTCCGCGGCACCCCAATGATAGCGTTGCGGCACCCCAGGGAGCCACGGCACACAGTTTGGGAACCACTGCTCTAGGGCATTTTTTTTTCTAAGAAAATATGAGTTTGTACTTCCAGGGTTAGGAGTTTTACTGACAGTGGTAGATTTAGCTGGTGGGACAGGTCATGTTGTAAGAAAGGGACGTCACAAGTCAGGGTCAGATCAGGGTTAAAAGGGGGTGATGAGCGTGTCAATGGAAGTGAAGAAGGCATTTTTATCCAGGGTATAAAGGTTTTACTGACAAAGCTTCTAAGGGTCTGGGCGGAGAAGGGAAAGGTTTGAATTTGGTGGTATGTACTGTATGCAAACCCCTGCATGCACACTCCAGCTGTTTGCACAAGGAATTTAAAGCTCCCTGAACAATATTCCATGCGCTTGAAATTCCATTTGATAGCCTGGTCCCTCTCCCCCTACCGACCTAGATTTAAATTAAGGGATTGGGGACGGGGAACTTGTGCAGTCAGTAATTATATGGACCGCTGAACCTCGCAAATTAAGTTAAGGTAGGAGTCTAGCAGCATAAAGCACTACTAGGCACTGCCTCTCCTGACAGAGGGAGAGGGGAGAGTCAGGGAAGCTCACTCCCCTAACTTGTATGAGTTTATGGACACTTTAGTGTTGAGAAGCCTACCTTAACTTCTTTATGAAGCCAAACAGTGCATAAAGTTTTTACGACTGTCTGTGTAAATGGTGTTCAACTATTAAGTCTGGATCTGTCTCATAATGTGTACAGTATGTGTATGGTGTGCTCATGAACCACTGTACTCTCCTTGTTCGATTTATTGTAAGAATGCACAAATTATTAGATTCTTGGGTCTATATCACTTTGTATTAAATGAAAAGGATTATTTATTCTTGACATATATGTAGTTGAGACACACTATTCTAATCTCAAATGGACCTAACCTGTCTACTGATTTACTTAGGCTCAATGGTCATTGAGGAGAGAATTGTCGACCCAGCATCACCCTCAAGGGCAAAATTGTTGGTTCAGAACTGTTGATTTTCCATCGGCCAGGTAATCAGTGAGTATTTGACCAGAGTAATATATAGAGGGAAAGTGGAAAATATAGTGTACAGAGAATAGGCCATGTCCCTCTTATCTATTGTAACTTTCTATGTTTCTATTTTTCTATAGAGAGAACAGTGAGGGAAGGGATATACAAGGATAAGTGGCATAGATGGATAAAGGGGTATTAAGGGAACAGTGGCGGAAATGGTTCTAAAGGTAACAGTGGGTGTGTGTAGGAGAGAATTGTGTAAGAAGGGTATAAATGAAATATTTGCACAGAATACAGTATATAGAATACTGGGGCGAATGGTTTAGTTAGAACAGTAGGGATCTACATTTCGAGAAATTACTGCGGGGTGGGTATAAAGGGAACAATGGTGGAAATGAGTATAGTGGAAACACTTGTTGAGGGAGGAATAGTATAAAAGGAACTATGGGTGAAAATAGCGACAGAGAGGCTTGTAGTAGGAACAATTGGTCAGATTCAGATTTACACTCTCATGGGCAAAACCATGTAGAATTGCAGGGGAGGTAAAATGAATGTTAGTGTTTGCATGCAGGGAGAATACCATATTTTTGCATTTTGCACACAGATACTGACCAGTGTTACTGTTACACTGTTATTAGACTTGTGCTAGGAAACATCATCTCTCAATATATCGCTGTATGAAATAAGACCTATTCTGAGTCGACAACATCTTCAGATGTTCCTGCTTGCAAGGAGTGAATTTGTAGGGCAAATATGGATTAGGCTGGATTTACCAAGTAATTCTGTAGATTAATAATGGGAACAGCCATTGCTGCTTATATAGGACTATCAAACATTAATAATGTATTAATACATTAATGACAGTGCCTTCCTTAGGAATAACTCCACCTACGACACCTGTTGATGTTAGGTTTTCTGAGGAAATAATATGCTGCTTCTTGTGTTTACACCTTACAGCCAACAGTGGCTGTTAGAAAATGTATTTGTGTACACAATTCATTGATGGACTTCTAGAACCCATTTACATTTAATAAAAATATAGTATTTAAAATATATTATTAGAACAGCAATATTTCAACAGGGCCATATATATCTACCTGTATGTGTGTATATATATATATATTTATTGTGTCTGGAAGGTAGCACTCTGAAGTCTTGTAACTTGTAGCAAGAGTGATTTATTAACACCAACAGAAGTTACATTGTGGTCATTTACATAGTGGGGGTCAATTATCTATATATCTATATCTATCTATCTATCTATCTATCTATCTATCTATCTATCTATCTATATATATATAGATAGATAGATAGATAGATATAGATATATACCGTGTTTCCCCTATAATAAGACATATCCTGATAATAAGCCCTACCCTATATTACAGTATACTGTTTAAAGTAAGCCTTCCCCCGAAATTAAGCCCTATTTAAATCACAATGAGGTGTCATAATGTCAGCAACACTTTGGGGGGGACAGTGAGGTGTCATAATGTCAGCAGCACTTGGGGAACAATGAGGTGTCATAATGTCACAAGCCCTTGGGGGGCCATGATTGGATTAAAAGGTCAATAAAATAAGCCCTACCCCGAAAATAAGCCCTATGGAGTTTTTTTGTCCTGAAAAAAAATAAGACAGTGTCTTATTATCGGGGAAACACGGAAGTTCATTTTTTTGGGGATTATTTTTATATTCTGTTGAAGATGCAAAAAATGTTGAAATAGTTAAACGCTTTTCATACAGACAAAATGGTATTCAAAAAGCTGTGCATGGTATTTATTGTAAGAGTGCGTGTGTGTGAAGAGGTGGCCTCTATTCATGACACGCTAGGGGTTATGGTAAGAATATGTGCTTTATATTAGTATAACCTTGTCTAGATAATATAGGAAAACTAATTTGCCTTATTTACATATGGCACAATCTTTCCAGCATTCAAGGGTTTGTCAGAACCAGGAACATTGTGCATTTCCATGGTAACAGATGGCATGCTGGCAGTATCTAGCTTGTTGCAGTTTCAACTAGGCAGGCCAGCAATTAATCAGCCATCTACATGAGCAAAATTCTTTGTGTGTGAATGGCACTGCTCCTCTGTAGGGCTGTCTGTGCTTTTACAATTTCTGTATTCCTGCCGTGTGAATTACTTTTTGGTCTTTTGTATTAATTTTTCCATTGCGCTTCGGAAGCCACGAGGCAAAGAATGTTAAAGAAAAAATTAAAAATGAAAAAAATTCAGCTATGACCTGCAGTATATTTTCTCAGCACCCTAACCTTGTGAGTTCTTACATTTCTAGACAATGCTCATCAGCTTTATATAAAGAGCCATATTCTATAATCACTTCTAGATAAAAGTATAGTTTTCTTTAAAAAAAAAACCTCTTTTGCGCCTATTTAAAACAAATCTTAACTACGACTCTCATTCTCTTTTTCTTATAAGTATGTACTAATGTTTAGTATGATTGCCAATATGCCCGTTCTTTGTTCAATATATCAAACTAACAAAAAGAGGGAGTTTGTAAATATAGGAAAACCTAAATTAGAGAGTGGGGTATTTTGTCCACAAATTAAAAAAACAGTTATAGATAAACTGTGCTTAATTTTCTAATGCTAAAGCAGGGCCACAGATGCTCCTGGAATTTCCAGGAGACTCACAAATTTTGGGCATTTGGGCCCACAACCTAAGCTAAGGCAATGATTCAATGTTAATCACTGTCTAAGCTCTCGTTAGTGTGGGACTTAATGACATCATGTCCCGCCTACCCATAGTAAAAGTATAAATTTGCCATCCAGGGGGCAGGGCTTCTTTCATGATATACATAAATCATGCTCTCAGCTCCAATCTCATGATGCTGACTCTTGCTTTCTCCTGGGAGTTCAAGTTTTCTAGACCATTTGTCTATATTTTTAATCTGGGGGACTAAATCACCCTTGCTAGGGTGACTAGACTATGGGAAGTCATACATCTTATGCCCCCCATCCCCAAAAAATAAATAAATAAATAAATAAATAAAAGCTTCCAGGCCAGTTGGTATTGGACCACCTAATATTTTATTTAAAATGTTCCTAATAAACTTTATAGACATCCACATTTTGGATAAACAGATGCAAGTGAGGGGTCTCATAAATACTTTTTATGAGAACTATGTAAATTATAGTTTCCCTACATATATTCACCTTCAAAATTGTAGTTTCACAATTTAAAGTTGCCTTCCCTCACAGTTCCACATAGTTTTGCTCAGGTCTACATAGGTCTACACGTGCTTTGTCTTTACCCCAAAACTTTGAAACAGCTCCTCTATGTTCAATCATTTGTTAAATGCACAATGGAAAGTAATCTTTGGTCGCTTATTCAGTAGACATGTAGAAATAATCATTTCATGTAATTATAAATATATATCAACAGTTAAAAGTTTTTAATATGAAGTGGGAAAACATTTTAACTTGCACAATAGTTGCTTTCAATGCAAACTAGAAGGTTACATAGTATTGTGACAGATCTCAGTTATTGGTTTGCTTTAGATCTGTAGAATTGTTCATTATGGGAAGCCTGTTTTCCACGGCTGCTACTTCAGGGAGTTATGCGCATTAGCAAACCATTTAGGAAGAAATTGTGGTCAGTGAATTGCACACTACAAGCAGAACCTCCGCAGGTGAGGGTGAAAGGTGTAGGGATGTTAGTCCTAAATGAAAACGTGATGTTTTAATAGAGAGCACTTGATGTCACATGTACATAATTCACATACCTGAAGTAGTGGCAATGCACAGATAGGTTCAACATAGAAACAATAATGTCATTAAGGAAAGTTATTCCTTTGTGTAGCAGATTATGTAGTCATAGTAATCAGGGCCGGTGCTAGGTCTGGGGGCGCCCTAGGCTGACCTAGCACAGCACCCCCCGTGACGTCATTACGCACGGCATGACGTCACCACGTCACGCATCGGCGCGACGTGATGACGTNACGCCACTTGAAAACTACCGAAGGGGGCGGCTGGGTGATCGCTGGCCGGCCGCCCTCTCGGTTTTTATTTTTTTTTATATATTTTTTTTTTATAACCTTGGCCACTCGCCCGGCCGCCCGCCCTCTCTGCCGGCCGCCCTAGGCGAACACCTAAGTTCGCCTAATGTGCGCGCCGGCCCTGATAGTAATGTTTCTTTTATATGTTATCTTTTATTATGCAAAGAAAAAGAATTGACATAACAGTCCAGATACAAGTTGCTGAAAGTTGTAAAAAAAAATTGCAAGCAAACTGACTTATATACTGGAACATGTAATAGTGTAGTCATTTTTATGAAATTTCTAATTTAAACTGTCCACCTGATGGAGCAACAGAACAAACTGATGAGAAAATCTTTTTAATGATAGCACATAAAAATATATAATGCTACATACTAGTTCCGTGGAGGAATCGGGAACTGTGTGCATGCATACTCCACAAAATTTGGAGTTTCAATCTGTTCCAGTTATTATTAGAAAGCAATAATAGTCTTGAGGTAGATGGTGTTGTGAATTTACATGTGGATATGTGTGGTTGCAAAGAATAATATGTGATGATCATTTATGGCACGCAGGCACAATAAAGTCTGCATCCTCTGTTACCATTAGAATTTGTAGAACCTTGAAAATATTGGTCAAATGAAAAGATGGAGGATAAAGACTACATTTGAGATGAAATGAATAAAAGCAATGCATTGGTCAAGTAATTTCATCAGTCATATTACCCATATTATGGTTCTATTATTAACATCTTACAAGTTGTTAGTATCTTTGACTATATAATCATTGTTACTATCAGATGGGGTCAAAGTTGAACTGCAAGTTGACAGAATGAGGACACTAATCCAAATAGCAACATGGAACAACCGTTGTAGAAAGAATCTGTGAATGATCATTGAATCACATTTTGTAGGGAAGTGGCTAAAAAGGCAAAATACCTTAAAGGGTTCAACTTTTATTTATTTATTTATTTATTAACAGGTTTTTATATAGCGCCATCAGATTACGTAGCACTTTACAATTTACAATGGGGATTACAGACAGAGAGACAGAATGGGTGGGGAAGAGGAGCCCTGCCCGCAAGCTTACATTCTAAAGGAGATTAGGGATTTGATACATAGGGGTAATTACACATACACTAGGGACAATTTTTAGACAGCTGCCAATTAACCTGACGGTATGTTTTTGGGATGTGGGAGGAGAAAGGGGTTTCCTGATGTTGATCTGATGTACCCAAATGTAGCTTAATCTGCATATGTATGGTTTTTTTAATAGCTACTAGCTAGGAACAGCACCTGAGCAATACAAAGCACAAGGTCCCCTGTGAACTCATTCCCATAAACTAAAATCCAACAAACATGTATGTGTCCAGCCTGCAACCTCCCTATATGTGTTCTTCAGACTCCTCTATATATGTGTCCAGCCAGTCTCCATGTGTGTCTTCTGCCCTCTCATAATATGTGTCCAGCCAAACGTATGCCCCCTCATTATGTGTGTCCAGCCAGCGTTGGCTTTCTGCTCCCTTTGTTCTAGTAATTCATTCACTTTTTCTAATTTGCTTAACAGTTTGACTTTTTTAGATTCTGCACAGTTACACAGACCATGCAGGACCTTGCTAATGATATGTTGGTCGAGGCAAGCTTGTCAATGTAATGGTGGCTNCTAGCAAACTGTTCCCCTTCTTGTGTGTATCTACAGCCCTTTCTTCCTCTTTGTATGTGATCAGCCAGCCTTGTGCACCCTTGTTATGTTTATCCAGCTAGTCTTCTGTACTCTTAATATGTGTGTCCAACCAGCTTTCTCCACCTTCCTTTTGTGTCCAGTCAGCTTTATTCCTCCTCAGGTAATCAATCAAGTTATTTTGAGTTTCAATTATTTACCTTATTTGATGTCTTTTCTCTGTTCCTTCTGTCCTAGATCACACAAGCGGCATTATGATAAATAAGCATAGTGAAACAGACAGTGCATGGCCCTGTTACTAATATGTTGGGAACCCCACATGTCTGTCATTGTACTGCTGGCTGTTTCTAAAGCTGGCAGCCAGCAACCACATTGTCATTTTGCCTCCTTTGTGCATGGTTCTGGGGATCTAATTGGCTCTGATCCATTGAAATAAGGGATGGAACCGGTAGTAAAGGATGGACAGTGCAGTGAAAGCATTTTAAGGCTGACTCCACACACTTCCTGATTGGCTGGAAATTCCTCTTTCTCTCCAACGGAAACCCAGGGTAGTCAGTGGGAAAATACTTTAACTACTGAGTCTGGGTAGCTGCGTTTAAAGGGCCCTAGATACTTTGGGGCCCTGATCACCTGCCCATCATGCCCATTGGGATAATCTAATGGTGATTCTTCTTTAGAAATAGAATAAGTTTTCTTTGTTTAATGCAAATGAGTTTTAGAGTGATTACAAAAACATCTATGGGTAAAAATATATTTTTTATTTCTATACTGTGCTCTTCAATTTGAAACAAACATTATAATGCAATACTGGATAATATCACACATACTGGTATTTACAGCCAAATGGGGCTTAGACTAACTGGATTTTAATGTGTGTTCATATCAGTGACACATTATAGAAGAGGAACAAGAAACAACTCTGGCGTCAGTGCAATAAAAGGGTCTTTTTCTCTAGATATCTTTCTATCTACCTACACAGAAAATAATATAATCTGATTTTTAAACTTTTTATTTTCCTTGTCTTTGTCATAGGAAATCTCTTCATCTAGTCGGCTGTTTTTTTTTTTTTTCATTTTCAAAAACAAGAGTATAATAAAAATCTAGTTTCTTCTGAGTATGAGGCGTCCAACAGCTACAGACTGGACAAGCCATTAGATGAGTTTTTGAAGCAGTTCATGCTGTTGATAAAACAACTGGAAAGGACTATTTCTTGCTCCCCATAGGAAATGTAATTCAGCTAGTAATGAGACGTGAAAATTGCCCTTTTTAAGGGATTTTTTATGTTTTTTTGCATTCATATTCCAGACGCCCTTCAGTAGATGTCACTTTGAGTAGTAAAAAGGGAAAGCTTCGACTACATCCTGCCTAGCTGGGGGGAGGTTGATTCTGTTTTATGTGAATAATTATTTTAACCTTTATAACACATCCAGACCTGGTAGGTCTAGTTTCTTGCATTTACCCTGACATTTACATCTCCTTTGTACAGTTGTAGCACAACGCTCTGCTGCCATGTCAGTTCACGGTCACAGGGGTCTCTAACATTTCTACCACCCCGCAATCCGCAGTTTAAAACGCTATTATTAAGACCTATGATGCCTAAAAATGAGATTGCATGGTTATGACTAGAGTGCTGTAGCCTTAAATAGTCCTCCAACTGTTTTCAAGGCTATTATTAAGTGTCCTGGGGAAATGCAAAAATTACCCAGTGATCCCTAGACTTAATTTTATTTAAGCATTCTGCAGAGCTTAGCAGTCTGTAATGGTCTCTTGGTCCTGAATCTAGATTTGAAAATACATGTATATTAGTTAGAAAACATATTTTTTTTATCTTACATATGTACAATAATAATTTAAACACCTTTATTTCCAGTGGTTTGACATATCATTACAAAATCTATTTTTTTTTCCACAAATATTGATTCAGTTTCATGTATTTATTTTTTATGCTGTGTTCACCCAGATGGATTATAGCTTTGCCTAAATAAACAGTATATAGTACTGAAGTCAAACCTAAAATCTGGCATCATGAAGTGAAAAAAGATGGTTTTAAAAGATAACTATTATAAAGGTGCAGAAATTAATTGGATGCTTTAATTGAGCCAGATTACTAGCTAATGCTTGCTTGAATACAGTAATTCGTCTATTAAATTATCTTTGAATAATTACCTGAAATTTCTCAGCTGCGGGGCCTGATGGCTATTTAATTGCACAGTTGCTATATAATTACTTAACAAGGTGTCCTAGAATAGTTTAATTTTCCTTTATTGTAAAAGGAAAGGCAGAACCTAAAGTGAATGAATCTTGTTGAAAATGAACATGGTTTATTTTAACAAAGGTTGGACAACAGCTAAACAAAGTTCAAAGGATGAGATTTGGCTCATTCATTGCTGTCTGTATGTAAAGTTTAAGCAATTTTACTTTAAAGCATTAATTCAAAGTTAACTTCAAGTAGACCAAACGTCGATCGATAAACATCTATAATATTTTATGAACAATAAAGACAGATATACAAGAATTATATAAAAGGTGGTCTATATTTATTAGTCTGCAGAACTGGGAAAGTATATAAGGGAGATATTTCCCTTAGCAACCAATCAGATTTTAGCTGACGTTCTATAATATAGAACATGAAAGTGAGTGCTAAAATCTGATTGGTTGCAATGGGCATTTAGAAGTGGCGGTATGGAAACACTGAATATAATAGAAGTCAATGGAGATTTGTAGTTTTTCAATTACAACGTTGGGAGAAGTGCCGGTATGGCATACCCCTGTATACACCCCCACTTCGAGCCCTGCAGTAGACGTTGATTGGTGTGGTGATTTCAAATCCCAGTCGAATGAGGTCGATTTGATTTGGGGATTTGAGCTAATATCTCAGTTGATTTGGTATTTATTCGCAGGGATTTGGCCAAATCGACAGGGGGATTTGAACATAACCTCATCATTGCAATTACCTGGCACAATAATACAGGGTCAGAAGTGTCTGTTTTGTTTTATGTAAGGTATGCATAACATATAAATGAAAAGGTAAAGTTTTTGTTTGAGAGAAAAGAAAGCAATAAGGTTCCTTAGAATGAATACACACAATTATTCAATGTCCAAATAATAAGAGGCAGCAATAAAAAAAAACTTTTTTAAATGTTAAATTAAAATCGTAGTATATTCATAATAGATTAAGCGAAATATAAAAAATATAGAATTAAAGGTGCTAAAGGGCTAAGGAGCTAAATTAAAATAATCATAACCTTCTACTGATCAAAGCCCCTATGGTGGAATATTTTGGGTCCCTGTTTCAAGCGCAGGGTCAAGCACAGTCTTTTTAAAAAATTATGCTCAGCAGCATCAGTAGCTCTGTAAAATAAATCCTATTCACATCAAGATAAATAAATGTTTTAATAGGAAACAGTCCCCAACAAATACAACATGACATTAAAAATGAAAAAGTGTAAAAATTAACAAAATAAATGATGGGTACACTAGGTTCATTCGCAATCTCCACACAATGTAACCCTACACAACATTGTCACACTTACATGAAAAATGTTTTGCAATGAAAATGGATCTTTTAAATAGTGTTCCCAGACGTCTGTATGCTTACTATTGAAAAATTTGACGCAGCGATTTCATCTGGGGGATTTGTATTCCACAACTGAACAAGCGATTTATCAGCAATTCTACTGTTACTGAATCCCCAAAAGGGAAATTCGCCACAGAAATCTCTTTAATTTGGTGATTTCATCATATCAACCTTTACTGTATTTCCCCCTTTGAGTGTTTAACATTGGAGTCTATACTTTTTTATTGCGTGATGGCCACAACAAGCATGGCGGACAATGGAGGCACAATTGCAAAATGATTTGTACTGCTAACTGAATCACATAAAAACATATAAAATGACAGCAGATAAGAGCCACATGGCCCATCTAGTCTGCCCAGTTATGTATCTAAAACTAATATGACATTATTTTATTCTCAATTATGGGTGAGATACACCAAGAGATAGGCAGATTAAACAGTCCAACCACCACTGCGCTAACTCTGTTTGGATGTCTGTGGCTCTTATACAATGTCTTGTCTATTAGAATCTTATGTTATGAGCGGGGAACTATGATTACTGTATACAGCTAAGTATATATATATATATATATATATATATATATATATATATGTTTATGTTTGAGGTTTTTTTTAAAAATTACAATATATACAAATTGGTTCAGTTGCTAATATAAATGGCTAATATAAATAAATAATATAGTGCTTTTATAAATAATCTAATAATAATTAGAAAAAGATAGATCATGTCAGTCATGCTAAACGAAAAAAATAGCATGATAGCCAGGTATGAAGTATTGACTAGCTTTTAGTTTCCGTGTTTTAATACACTTGTATATAAAATGTCATGCTCATAGCTTGTAAACTGTGGCTTTGCATAGAAAGACAGTCAGAAGGACAAATTCAATCAAGTCTTTTAATCAAAATACATTTTTATGAAAATAGTATTTTATGAGTATAGTATTTTATGAATATAGTATTTTATGAGTATAGTATTTATGAATATAGTATTTTATGAGTATAGTATTTTGTGAGTATAGTATTTTATGAATATAGTAGAGTATTCATAACACGTCAGCTGCCAGTGCATTGGAATGACACAGAGGAAGGTAAGGGTTAGGCAGTGGGGAAGGGAAGGTTAGGCAGTGGGCAGGAGATGTTTGGCGTTAGGTTGTGGGGAATGGAGGGTTAGGCTGGGGGCAGGAGAAGGTTATGGCAGTGCAACAAGGGTTAGGGGAAGAATTTGGAAAAGTGCTTTGTGTGTTGAAAACTTAGCTATTGGCACTGTGGGTGTCGTGGTACAGCGCCCTGTAACTGTTTTGTTTTGTCGTTTTGTTGTCTGCGTCAGTTCTGTCGAATTGAGATGAAGCAAATCCATTTTAAAGTACATATTTTAAACAATGGCCTTTATAATGTAATTATGTCTCTTCTATTCAGGTTATAGAAATATATATAGTACAATGTGATGGTACCTTTAATAATAACACACAAGCTTTTATTGTCACACGAAACAATATCTACTCTTCTTACAGAAACCCACAATGTTTACTCCCAGACATAACAATTTATAGACACACTTTTGCATGTCCTTATATTTTTGTCGTGGTCAACATAAAGAAACACAGATAAATAGTGTAAATAGAATAANGGTTTAAGAATATGCACAGTACATGAGTTCAGGAGAGAGCACTACTAATTCAGCTTTCTATATCCATTCCACTATGCATTAGTTCAAAATAAAAAATATTGCAATAACTATTACATAATCATACATTTATGTGCTTGTCAGTGTGTGGTCCCAGCAAGTTACCTGTTTATTCTTAGACAATGAGTCACTACTTTCTGATAATAGCTTGTACAGTGAACAGACATCAATCAACAGATTAACAGAAATGGCAAGAGACTAATAAAATGATTTCCATCATTATGAAATCTCTGCTAATGAAATACTTCCTGGGAATATTAGACATAAATTTCTTTTCCTGATAACTATAAATTCCTTGAAATTAGAACATGAAGAAGTAGACACTGTAACGCCAACACTAAATAATAGAATAAATATATGACCTTTAACTAGAACAGATAATCAAATTGCCAGTCTCTGTTTCTCTACCTGAAACCCTATATTGCAAACTCTTGCTTTGGGAGGGAGACGCAAAATTTAGCAACCCTGATATAGTTCATGTAAATTAGAATGCACTTGTAGATTTTACACTACAATATGACATTATAGACGTCCAATAGCCAGACAATTCAAAAACAAATAGCACAGTATATGGCAAAACAGTTGCACCAGTCACAATAAGTCCACAAGCTGACACTCCATGATCTATTTTAGCCCATTAGAATTTCATACTCTGAACAATCATAGCCATCATTTACGGTATACAGCACAGTGAATTACCCTGTACTTTATATACAAAACATATATGGTCATATAGCTGTATTGAGCATGCCACCTCTGTCATTGAATGCAGCCTGTCAAGTTTTGCGCCTGGATATGCAGCACCCTTGGTGCATGCCAATTTATGTTCACCTAGATTATGCCCTATACATGTAATACTAAAGGAGTTCCTATTGAGGGCTACCGCAGGATTCACTAACTATCCCCGTATTGTCATCAGCAAGAGAAAGTCAAAGTTTAATACAAACCAGTGATGTAGGTATTATATAATGGACAGGTATAAACAGGGCACAAATATTGGGCCCATGTGGGACTGAAATTTTGAGCCTGGCACTTGGAAGATGTGGATAATCATGACTGAATGATGTTCATTAGGGCTTGTTGGAGTTGACATCCTAACAGAATAAATCAGAATGTTTTTTTATAGACAAAGTATGGTAGCTGCTGGGAGAGAATCTCCATCCAGCACAGTGCTGAAGTCCTATGGTCATTCCAGTTTCAGTCTGAAGCCAACATTCTGCAGAGGAAGACAGGAAATTTCCTTAGGGTGTAAGTGGGGAGGGGGTTAGGGGAAGGCTACTGTTTGCATATTTAGCACCGATTGGGACGTGTTGAAAACTATCTGTACATTATGTGGTTTATGAGGAACTAGAACTAGTTAGAACTATTATATGGGGACACTCAGAAAATAAATATGGGGATAATTTGGCAAATAAAAAACTATTTTAGGGTCACGTGTATTAATAATGGCGATATAAACATAATGATGAACAAGGACATTAGAATGAAAATGTTTGGGAATGTAGATTAAGGGGTTATGAGGTCTGTAAATCTGAGAGTGAGGTTGTATTGAACTGGTATATAGATTGAAAATGTGAAGCTGAATGTACTGTAGGCTACTGCACATCCATAGAAAAATGTAAATGAAATGATCTTAATTCTAAATTTTTGTTTCGGCTGCTAGATTCGAAATAAAATTGTCAAGACCTGGGAATACGCTTCTAGAGATATGTATGAATCACATGGTAATTATTCTTGATAATGATGTGGTCTCAATATCTACCCAACTTTGGGGTAATATTGTGGAATGCAGTAATTCTTAAGATTATGCATATGTTATGTGCAGGATGACTGGGCAATAGCGTGGCACTCTCCACAATATGTTGAGAACTGCTGTGTAGGACTATAGTGCACAACCCAGGCTAATAACTAATACTTAGCATTGAAGCAGAATTTATTTAACTATTGGTTTTTTCACGAACCATTCAGTTTGCTAGAGGACAGAGGTGTTTGGAAGTATTGTTTAAAATCAATACAGCTGACCTGGGTGATTATTCATTGACATAAACATTTAATTCCAGGCTAGTAGGTAAAATGAAACAAATATTTGTTATCGTGGTAGAACGTTTTAGATAAAAATGTATTTAAAAGCATTCCTGGAATCCATATTTATTTGAACCCACTAAAAATATGTGTCATGATTTGTAGAAAGGTAAAGAATTTGCATATGTGTACAAATATAGTCTACCTGTCTTATTTTGTGATTTTATTCTGTTCAGTTTTTGCATTTATTAAAAGGACAACGATGTTTTACTTCACACAAGTGAGCAAGATCAATTTTCCTTACTCAATCCTTCTCACCTCTAGTTTAATAAGGTTTATAACCCTATTATACACATTCTTAATTCATTGACCTCTGATCTTGCTCCTTTGGGTTTCTCACCGTACACCATTTCCTTTGGGGAACTAAGTTGCTAATGAAATCTTCAGTATCACTTTCTCTGTCATGAATTTCAAAGAGTTTAATCTAGCCGGAGTCTGCCACTAGCACCCAAAAAACCCTCATTGCTCACTACACTTTAATGTATATAATACCATATAATAATTTAAAGCCTGGTATTTGCCCTTTGCTTTAATCCTTAATTACTGGCTAAATAGCACCAGTGCCACATATATCAACCCACTGGTATTCGCACCAAGCTGTCCCATATCCTTTTGTTTCAGTGGTACCCTCTTCAGATTGCAATGTATGCTTTGGTTTATGAGTTTTGCCCTGTATACCATTTGTTTTGTTTTTTTTTTATTATTATTATTATTATAGATGTTTATCTCTTGGCCCAACCTCAGGGGCAAGAATGAAGACCAGTCCTCGTAACTGTAGTAACTTCCTGGACCTGGGTCTCTGTTACAATATTTGCAATACCTCTATAACATATTTTACCAGATTTCAATACCTATAATATATAAACAGAAAACATTATTTTAATATCATTATTTTAAAATTCATTCCATTATAGTAATATGAACTGACCCTCTATTGCAGAAATCAATACTTATTTGAGTAAATCAACATTTTCTAAGTTTACACAAATAAATGTATATTGTAAAATGTTCACGACAAACACTTTTTCTTGTCTCTGCTGTGAATGATGGTAGACTCTCAACAAGGTTAATCCATGTAAAAACTAAAGGATGCCTTTCTTCAAAGTGAGCATTTAATCCACTTGACAAATTGTAATTTGACACTGAAATCATTTCCAGTGTCATCCTAGACACTATTGAGTCTCATTCTTTCTCCCTGAGTACATCTTTGTCCCCCTGGGAGATGTGATGTTACAGCCAAGGAAAAGAATTAAATTAGGTACAGAAATCAATCGTATAACCGTTTCCAAAAGGAGTAAACATTGGCTAGCTCTGATTTCCCATCTTTGAGTACAACACAAATGTCTTTGAAATTGCATGTAATGAAATGAAAAGCACACCGTGACTCAGTAATGAAACACACTGCAGGACACATGGGGCCCCAGCTCCATTTGGCAAGTGTCATATCAACGTTGGTACACATACCGTATTTTAAATACTAATGATTCCCTCAGTTGATCTTTACATGTTCTATTAAGTGCTAGTGTGGGTTCCACGGAGCTCACTGATAGAATTATTATACTGTGCGGTTAAAGTTTTAGAGCCTTGTAGCAATGTTATTAGCAAAGTACAGCTCTTCAGAGGTTCATCTGAGCAGCAAAGTAAAACAAGGCACACATTTTGCTAAATAAATTTANCTCTGTGTAATAGCTGATAGCATCAACAAATAAAATAATAAAGGTTATTATTTCTTAGTATCTTAGGCTTTCTATGGATGTTTTTATATGAAGGCCCTCATGACTTCTACAGCAATGTCATTATATCATTACTGACCAACAAGACTCATCTTTATCCAATGCATATGTATATATCATAATTTATGTATATTTAACTTAGTGATTGAATGTGACGTACAGAAACTTTCCTACCAGCAGCTAAAATGGCTTTTCCTGATTAAAGTGACTCTTAGGGGTATATTTACTAAGCAGGGAATTTGCTGGGGAATTGAAAAGTGGGGAAGTTGCCCATAGCAACCAATCAGATTCGAGCTTACATTCTCCAGTATGTAGAATGAAACTGAGAGCTCGAATCTGATTGGTTGCTATGGGCAAC
>JABWIB010000430.1:59036-85590 GCA_016617825.1 Platyplectrum ornatum
AGATAGATAGATAGATAGATAGATAGATATGAGATAGATATGAGATAGATAGATATGGGATAGAGTGATAGATACATATGAGATAGATAATATATGTAATTCGATGCTACCAGTATGTTTTTTCACATTCAAGGCATCATTCAGCATTATCTATCATTTTATGTGATACTTTGCTAATTAAACTATATTGTAAATACAGTATGTCATAATTTCCTTATAAATAAATCTTTTATCCCCTTTAAGTACTATATCCTTGTACATCATTACGATCCAATCAACCATTTGTTGTCAGTAGGTAACTGAACTTCTTTTTGCCAATAAGAAAGCACATTAATTATGTTTGTTATGTATTATTTTGTGTATGATGATTGCGAGCACAATGAGTAACATGTTGTTTTTACTAAAGTCTAATCCATACAACCTATCCTGAGCTAACATATTAATTGGCGATCCTAAGCCTCAGGCTCAATGACGTTGAAAGACGCTCAGTGTCTTCATTCGTTTCATTTATACACATGAAAAGCAATTTGATATCAAATACAAATCAAATAAATGTTTGACAACATTGTGAGCAAGACTTTTATTTAGTTTAAAAATCTTCTTTAAATGTGGGAGCGTGTTTGGAAATGTAAATAAAATTATGAAAGGCTCAAAGCTCAGCTAGTGAAATGTCTGTTGTTGACTATTGTGCGGTGATCATTAACGCCATTATTGTGGTCTGTTGGTTCACGTACACCATCTCTCTGTGTAGCTGTATCAGGGATGTGAGTATATTGCTATCTGTATTATATTATTTTCTCATTTGAAGATGATTAATGTTTTAGTATAAGGACAGATATAGGCTAAAGACATGTGGGCATTTTCCTCTGGTTCGAGTGGACCAGCAAAGATCTGGATCCACAGTCCTGGAAGCCTTTCCAACAGCGGGACAGGAATTGGTCTGTTGTCTACAGTGTGTATACAAGGTGGGAGAGATTTAACTAAATAATAGGGCTAACTGGACTATATCCCAGGGCTCCAATGTCAAAAAGGCCCATATCGCTGCAGCTTATGATATCAGTGGACCAAATTCAGACTTTAGTATTGTGTTTATTGAGCAACACAAATTACATGGTCATAGATAGACCAGGGCCTAAATTCACTAAGCGGGGATTTTGCTGGGGAATTGAAAAGTGGGGATTTTGCCCATTGCAACCAATCAGATTCAAACTCTGTTTCATTTTACATGCTGGAGAATGTGAGCTCGAATCTGATTGGTTACTATGGGCAACATCCCCACTTTTCAATTCCACAGCAAAATCCCCGCTTAGTGAATATAGGCCCAAGAATCACATGGTCACAACATCGGCAGACATGGGACATATGGAATGGCAACAGAGGGATAAACATAGGAACATTGGGGGGACGAGGCAGGAGAAGAAGAGAAATGGCGGAAGCAGAGTATGAAGGTTGGCTCCAGTGGACTGGAACAATAGCCCTGGTAGCATTCCCCAAGTGCATGAGGAGAGACAAGGGGACCAGGGGGAGGGAGAGCAACCAAAATTTGATGCCTGTAGGAACATCCGGGCCTAAGATCCGTTTGGTGAAAGCAATGACCTCCTCCCAATATAAGGACAGCAAGGGACAACCCCACCAAATGTGTGCCATGGAGCCTATCAGATTCAGACTTTAGGCACTATTGACTTACTCACAACTTACTCCATGAGTGGGCAAAACCACATATCCACACTGATCACCACACAAAATATTGGTCACAACCACACATCACAGGCATCAAAAAATGGGTTTATTGAAAATGGATGGAGTTTGAGTAGGATAAAGTAGAGTTGGTGGGACCAGGGACAAGTCCTATTTTCAATATTGTAAAGGTTGGGAGGTATTCCATTTGCAAGTATATGCAATATAATTTACAGATGCAATATAATTTACAGATAGAATGGAAGATTTTTAAAAACTATTCTAAGTTAAAGTAATATAAAATACAGAGTAATGTAAAAAAAAATCATCATATGGTTTTAGTTTTATCACACACAGATGTGTTTTTGATCGTTCCATTAATGCTCACAGAAGATACTGATATCTATAAAACCGATGATGCAGCTGTAATGTGAATCGGGTGACTCTTTATATTTATTTGTATTTTTTGGATACAGTGGAAGACTGAACAGTGAAGATGTCCTGCACTGGTTGTAGCCCCCTCCCATACATCACTCCTAATACTTTCCCTTTTTTATTTTCTTTATTTGTAAATGAATGACATTTATTAAAATTTGTAATAAATTGATTGAATCACATAATAGTGAATAAGGAAACAGTTTGGGAACCACTGTCCTACATATTCATTTGTAAATTTGCATGAAGGTGCTTCTGTGCTAGCAATTATCATCTGGTTAGCCAATAAAGGTATCACTCCTATAACACATTTATGTTTTTGAGTACTGCAATATTGCTAAACATTTTGATAATGAAAGATAAGATACCCCAGTGTAAGTATAATTGATTTTTTTCATCAATAGAAATATGTTTACTATGTTATTTTATGTGTTTTATGTTAATTTTCAAAATCAAATTTAAATCAAATTATAAAAACCCCCCTTAGTAAATCTATCCTTTGGGCCTAAATTTACTAAGCAGGGAGACTTCAGGGAGACTGAAACGTGGGGATGTTGCCCATAGATTCAAGCTTGCATTCTCCAGTATGTAAAATTACACTGTGAGCTTGAATCTGATTGGTTGCTATGGGCAACATCCCCACATTTCAATCTCCATGAAGTCTTACTGCTTAGTAAATTTAGGCCTTGTTGTTATTTCCAAAGGTTTCCTTCTGACCCTGAATTGAATACATTAAATTTAATCCATCATGTCTCGCAAGGGTTCCTGGAAAATACTATTGAATTCATTTTACTATAGACTAATATAGAGTAGTCCTTTTAATGCTACCTGGAGGTATCCACCATATAACAGAATGATATGATATGAAGAGTGTCAGGCTTATTTTGTGGTACATTATTGCTGGTTGTACAGTTAGTAGATATGATTAAAGGAAGCCCCTTTAAATGGACGATGCAGCTAATGTTTATAGCTTCCTAATCCTCTTTCCACCAACTAGTGGAAGATGTTTGTGGTGCAGGGTCTACTTCCCCTGGTTATTTCACTCGATTCCTTTGTTTCGACTGTGGGATGAAAGAAGATTGGTACTTGGCAGAAGATGCTACGTCTACAATCATTTGTAGAGATTTACTATGAGAGATGGCAGTGTGACAAAGCCCTCTATACCAGTAACAATGAGCTTAGATACTTCTGTGTCTGAATGATGACTGTCTTCTTATTTAACTTCTCTGGAAAAAAGAAAATGCATTAAAACGGATTAACTGATCATGTTTAACATTTTTTTTGTACTGCGGTTTTAAGAAATATTCCGGTAATGTTTGATTTCTGCAAATGGATTTCAAATTAATCACTCTGTATTTATGAGAATGTATAAACTATTATTTATATAAATACCAGGCCATGTAGGGTTGACCCACAATATCAACCATCTGCTAAACTGTCGTAATAGCATTTTTAAAGTGTGTGTTCATACTTAATAATTCTTTGTAGGAAACAGAATCTACAGGAAGAGGCATTAGAGCTTGGAAATATAACTCTGCTTGTCTACAGGAATAATTCCCTTCTGCCTGTTGTTCAACAAAAATAGCTCAGGAGTGGCCAAAACGCTTTAATCTGAAACATGCTTTTAACATGGATACAAAAGATAGTCAATTTTTTTTTATTTCCAGAAACGTTCAGGATGTAATATGGAGTTTACTTACTGGCTGTTGCTCTAGTGACTGGAGACACTAAAGCTGATCCCAAGTTTTAGGTGCATACGGAAAGCGTAGTTCTCCTGGAATGCCCTATCCAGCGCAGTGCTCGAAGTAGGCCTGCATACACCGGTATGGTATACCGGCACTTTTTCTCTAAAAAGGCCCCCCCCCCATTGTATAAGGCCCGCCCCTCTGTACTGGGGGACATTTAGCACATAATTGCGGGTTCGGAGTTGAATGGGGCTTATACAAGGGGTGGGGCTTAGCACCATACCCCCACTTCAAAATTCCCACTTCAAGTCCTTATCCAGCGTTAGTGTTAGCGGCAGTGTCGGACTGGGGTANCTTGGGCCCACCAGAGGAAATCATTCTTGGGGCCCGCCCTCAGTTATAAAGAAATAATGCTAGGTCTTGGGGGCCCATCGGAGGATTCTCCTGTTCTCTGTTGGGCCAGTCTGACGCTGGTTAGCGGGAACAAACAGCTCAATATAGGGTTCAAAAAAAATAGCATAGTCAGAGCCGTATGTGTAGATGCTGTTGTTTTTACATTGGCATCTAAAAGGCTGATCCAGAGTTTGGGAGTTAGCGTAAAACAGGTGCAAGTGTAGACTTGGCCTAAACCATTCTGAACTGCAGGGGAAGGAAAGGATAAACTGTGAAAACAGCATTAGAGTTGAAAGGTGAAGCTTCCTAGCTCAACTCAGTTACAAATTAGAGCGATGATCTTTCTGCAACTAATACCTTAAATACAAAAAAGCGATGTAAGGCTGACACATAGAACCGTTGTTGTGGTACACATAGGACACCAATGAATATCATTTCAACACATCACACATTTCGTATCCTTCTTCAAAGGGAGTCAGAATTGTAACTGGTTCTGAGTCTGGTTCTGGTAGCACCCAATTTTTTTTTGTGCATTCAAAAATGAATAAAGAAATAAGTAAAATAAATGTATCTAAAATAAAGAGGATTTCCTTTAGTAAACATAAATTTTTCCACACTAATTATATAGCCACCATAAAAAGAAGCAATGTGACTTCATTATAACCACAATTAACTTTGTTATATTTAATAGAAAATTTTATTAAAGCTTCAAAAAGCAAATTCTTAGAAACCTCATACTTTGGCTCTCTTTTATAGATTATAATAGAATAAAAAGGTAAGTTAAATATAACCCAAGGGTATAGTAAATGTAATCTCAGATATTCAACCTGATTTCCAAAACAAATAAAAAGAAATTCAGTTGTACTATGAATAAATATAAAATAAAAAAGTTTCCAAAATAGTTTCAACTATTTGTTTTCCTATTTCCAGTAAATGATGAGGTCACAATAAAGGCCTGAAACAAAATGCTTCTTTCTATATATTTAAAGTTTTAAACAGCTTTGCATTATGGCTTATGTGTGCATTCTAAGACTATATACGGCAACTGGAGACTAAATCTATTTTGACATATGCTAATATGATAGTTAAATAAAAATGTTCAAACTAAGAAAGCAGCTTTTAAATGTATGCTTTTTTTTTGCTCTTTTAGGCTTTACATACAATAAACCCCAATTACAGATTGTTCTTCACATTGACTCTTTAAATATATTTTCTATGATGTATTAGTGGTTCGACACGCCCTTAAAAGCAAAAAAAGACACTTTAATGATCTGCTACACAAACAAAATAAGCCTTTAAGAGGAATTCCTCCCAGCCAACAGCACAACTCATCCTGTTCAAAACATTGGTTCCAAGAAGAGTAAACTCCCATTAGTGTTAAACTGTTAAAATAATGGATGAATTAATTGCGTAGTATACAAGCAAAAACATCCACACAACTAAATGAGCAAAATGACCTAATTTATCTGCCTTTTNTAATTTTGGACACAACTTAAGGTTATGGCCAAAAAACAAAATAAAAAAAAAATATATAAAAATCTATTATTTTTAATATAATATAGAGGTAATGTAAAAGTACTGATATGGAAATATTGGGAGAAGTAATGTGATGATATATCCCTGTATACACCCCCACTACAAGCCCTTCCAGCTCCTATTTCTTCCTCTGGCATGTTTTATGAGTATACTGTATGTGCAGAGCTGTAGTCACTAGTATGTCCACCTATCTGCTCTTTTACCTGTTCTAAGGATGGTAGTAGTGTGTCCAGGGCCGGTGCCAGGTCTCTGGGCACCCTAGACTAGACCCAGCATCCCTTTCCCTACCCCCAACCATTCAAGCCCCTCACTGCCAACCCCGGTTCGGTTCACATATGAGAGGGGCCACCACAATTCTATAAAGGAGCAGCAGGCAACCTCACAGGCTGGCTCATTATTTACATGCCGGGTTATGATATATCCCGATATATAAATGGAGGCAGCANGGGGCTGCTTTTGCCGCCCCCTGGATCCAGCACTCTAGGTGATCACCAAAGATGGCCTAAGTGTGTAAACCTCCCGTTCTGAGCATGCCCAGTGCTCACTTTTTTTGCTCTCTGGATACGACCCAACATGATTACATTTCCAGGTACATTGAGACCCTTTTTATCATTGAGAATGGATTTCATGTTGGGATCCTTGACACATGAGCCATTACGTAAATGGGAAAGAATATTAGTGTGATTTCATTTTTTTTATAGTGCAATTAGATTTTTGTTGTCCAGTGGGAAGTAAAAAATAAAATACTTTTGTCTTCATCCCAAGGTTGATCAGAGCTGCATCGCTAATCTCATAGGAATCGTTAAAGTCAACTGAGATGAGTTTAACGTTCATAAAAATCTAATAAANCGCTTATGTTGGAGGCCACGTCATTTACGCTTATGTAAGTAAATCCTATAGAGATATAAAAATATTTCTTGTTTGGTAGATTTCTGCAAGTTTTGTTTCAGTTCTGCTCTTTGTAAAGGATTTAAGCAATGCCTCTCGCTCACATTTGGTGCTGTGACTTTGTATAAACATCAATTTGCTGTAACCGCTTTCAGATGGAGACAATTCATACTTGTGTAATTGGGCTGTTTCACCGTTTCAACAGTTTATTTGTAAAAAAATATTGGCTTCTTTACTGCAGGAAAGAGCTTTCGGTTAATTAAGTGGCTTCTCTTCAGCCATTTTGGCCATCAATAAAGGATATTCCAGAGTTTCTCCTTTGTTGCAGGTAATTGTGGTAATTAGTCTATACCGCCGGACAATGTCAGCCTGTCAGACTATAGCCAGCTGGTGCATCCTGCTGTTTCAATGTATTTCATATGAATTATTGGATCTAGCATAGGACTGTGATATAAACGGTGGACTACTTATATTTATTTGTGATTTTTTCTATAAAACTATAACAGGTGACAAAACTAGTTTTGTGTTTAACAATTGTTTTCAACTTTATTTGTCCAGAGTGTTTTGATGGTTTGACGCATTAATCTAATGATGTATTGACATGAAAACAAATGGTGGGGTATTTAATAACCACCTGACTGGAAATAAAACACTTATTAAAGTAGCTAAACTAAATGGTAGGTTAGGATTAGGCTGCAGGGGTTAATCAGACAGTGGGGAGGACAGGGTTAGGCTGTGGGGAATGGTAGGTTAGGTTAGGCTGCAGGGAGGGGAAGGTTGGGTTAGGCTGTGCGGAATGTTAGGTTAGGGTTAGGCCGTGGGAGGGGAGGGGTCGGTGGAATATGTGTATATGTGAGAACATACTCGCTGCTAATTCAGTTTTATTGTAAATTAATATTTGATAAAGTATATATATATAGGTATAGGTGTAAATTCGCAAGCAAAAATAAACAGGAAATGCGAATGAGCACAGAGTATTGGTAATGGGGCGAAATCTCCTTTTCACTGTGCAACGTCCTGTTTTGTGCTTTGTGCCTATTTGACTGCACAGGCAGCCGCAGGTAGACTCTTGCACCTATGTTTGGTCCGACTTTAAAAACTTGCACATGCTCAGTGCTATTTTACGATGTGCTTACGCCTAACAAACAGGTAGATGCGCAACTCTGGATCAGCTCCTTCATTCATAAAACTGGAATTTTAACGCAAGGATGTGGATAATGACGCCCCGCAGTTACAGACAACTCTGAATTTTTATCTTGGGCAGATGAACTTATGAACTTTAAAACTTTTTTTTCCCAAACATCGCTAAAATTCCACAACTACTGTGACTGATGTCACAAAATTGCCCTCAAGCATACACTTGCCATAAAATGACACATATACCCTTTTACATGCCATTTTAACTTTTGGATTAATAATACAAAAAGACCAAAATAACCTCAGAAATATTCCATAAAACAATCATCTTATGGAGGTCTAGGACCTGATTTAAAGTGCGTAGATCCGCTGTGAATCGCACGGATGCAGATGCAAAACTGAGACTCGTATATAAGAAAAGAGGCATTCCTTGACTTTTTTGTCATTTACATATGCTCAGTTAGCAGGGCTTAGCCATATCCAGACATGGGGGTATATTTACTAAGCAGGGAGATTGCAGTGAAATTCGAATTTGGGGAAGTTGCCCATGGCAACCAATCAGATTTGAGTTCACATTCTCCAGAGTGTAAAATGAAACTGAGAGCTCAAATCTGATTGGTTGCCATGGGCAACTTCCCCAAATTCGAATTTCACTGCAATCTCCCTGCTTAGTAAATATACCCCATGGTGTAAGCTGTGCGCAGCAGCATATAAGCAGGTAATGTCCTATGGACAATTACATGCTTCATTAAGTGTAAAAAAAAAGGTTTAAATAAAAAACTATTATATTACAAATATTCATGTAAAAAAGGAATTCATGTGTGTTTCTATTTTTTATTTTTTAAAAACATATTAAAAAAAAAATTTTTTTCTATAATACATTCATAAAGCCGAAAGTAGTTGGGCTGTAGTTGCCGGCTTTACGAAAGCAGTGATCGTTACATTCATATATTTGCAGAGGCTCCGGCTACAGCAGTCGGAGCCTCTACGCCACTAACACAAGCGCAGGGATGAGGGGGATATGGCCTGTCCTTCTTCCTGCGCTCGATTCAGAGCAGCTCTGAATCTAGAGTACCTGGTGGCTGCATGCTGCGGCTGCCAGAAACTCTAAGTCCGGTCACCAATAACCACCCATTGTTAGTGTTACCCCTTTAATTTGCTTACTAATTGAGTCATTAGATTATTAATGTGTAATCACTCATATATTGACATAAAAATGACATTTTGGGGCTAATCCAGAGGAGGAGGCACATACTATCCAGAGGTGATTTGCAGGATCATGCACCTTTGGATAGGGTGCAGTGGAAAAGGGCAAACTGCTACCACATAGTCAGAACCGTATGTACAGAGGCTGCTGCTTCTACAGAGTTGGCCTAAGAAGCAGATTGATGGGCGCACCGGTGACCATCTGTCTGCTTGCACCTCCGTGCCCTTCACTGCATATTGATATGAAAGAAGGGGCGTTTCTCTCATTTAATATGCGGTATAGCAGGGAATGCACCCTCCGCATCCATCCTGAACTTGCACCACGTCATGACATAGTACAAACATGGTGCAAGTGGAAACTGACCCGCTTTCAAATTTTCTATGTATATTTATTATTAAATATTGTTGTTATATATCTCTGTTTTTTATTTCTTTTTTTTTAAATCAGCCCCATGGTATCATACAGCCAATCATATTAACCAATGGGGAGAATGTTTCCCCAAGTGTCTTGTTAACCACTTTGTTGACTGCATTAATTTGGTCATGTCAGTAAGCCTTGTTAACAGGTGTACACTGACAGCAAGCAACCAAAATATTACATAATGAGCTCCTAGTATTCTGCATGACCACCAACCAACTGGATCTGACCACCCATGTTTGTCTATTAAACAGGAAACAAATCATATCACGTGTTGCTAGTGATGAGATACAAAGCTACCCTGGTTTCAGAGGCACCACAACTTTTTTCAGTGGGGGGGGGGGGGACGAAAAAAAAATATGTTCACTTAGTGCCCCCCCTCTCCTAAAAAACAAAAAAAGAGCCCATGCTGCTGCAGAAGACGCCCTGCGCGTCTATAAAATAATAACATGACACATAGCTGACCCAATCGCAGGGCTCATGCTGTTCTTCTAGCAGGCGTCATGCAGTTACTTTAGGCCAGCAGTGGGGCAGGGGCAGCACACCTGACAGGAGCCCTGCCCATCCAATCACAGAGTCAGGAATATTTTCTTTATTCTCAAACAAATTAGAGAATAAAATTAGGTTGGTATAGTTTTAACTACACTACGGGGCAGACTGGGTCCTCCATCACTTTCTATGTTCTTGGAACATAAAGTTTGTTTTTTTTTTGCACCCCACCTGCTTTAGGTGATTGCCCCCCTTATTCTGACCCCCATGCCTGGTTTAGATTCCTAAAATGGAAATCTTTTCTCTATATTAATAAGTGATAGGGATACAGTAGATTAAAGAACTCTTAATGAACAATAAGCGTTGACCAGTGAGAAGGTTAGAGTAGAAGGCCTAAATTCACTAAGCGGAGATTTTGCTGGGGATTTGAATAGTGGGGATTTTGCCCATGGCAACCAATCAGATTCGAGCTCTCAGCTTTATTTTACATACTGGAGAATGTGAGCTCAAATCTGATTGGTTGCCATGGGCAAAATCCCCACTTTTTCAAATCCCCAGCAAAATCCCAGCTTAGTGAATTTAGTCCGAGGTGTAGTAGACGCCAGTAGAGAAGCTAGTAGAGTAGGATAGTAGGATAGTAGAGATCCTGCGAACCATTATAATTCCTACCTTTGTAATCGTGATCTTCTCACTGGTTTACATTCTGGAATATGAACAGGGAGATTTATTTGCACAATGATTTTTTTCTACGACCTCAGTCTGATGGATAAAATTCACAATAACTGTTATTGTAAATCTATGCACGTGAAATATTTTTCTTTCAGCAGAACATTTCAGGTGCATTATACGGAGCTTATCGTAAAACACATTACGCTACCCAGGCATGTTGATTATCCTATTTATTATCACAATTAGGAATCTCCACAAAGTAAATGATATTTTTGTGCAAAGAGCCGTACGTGATAAAAGACGAGGAGAGGAGCCTGTGATGTGGTTTCATTCGAAGCAGCGCATTGTCTCATTCTCGTGTTTGAATGTGGATTTTTTTTTATCTTGAGATCATTTTTCTCAAGAGATCTGTTTAAACGAACAATGAGACCAGTGTTACTCGCCTGCCACTTGACACACTTGCCTTCTGCAATGTGCAGTTGATTAACTGGATTGCTGTGTTTTTGGTGCCGTTAATTGGATCATAATCTTTATAGCTAATGTAGAGCTTAGCATTTTCATTTATGGTTTATTTGCCTAAAACTTCAAGACTCATCGAACTATGGTAGATTCACTGCCAAAGGCTAACAATCCATTGCAGAGAATACATTTCCACCAATTTCCAGTTAGAGTTGTGACCATTCCCAATACATTCCAGAAAATGATAGCTAGAATCTTATTGGTTCCCATGGGCAAGCTCCATTAAATAGACCCTCTGTCCTAATTGATCTAGAAGGTGTGTCCATTATTGTGTCCATTATTGTTGTATTGTACTTCCATAACTATCAACCAGTGAGGCTTTAAACAGAGGTGGTAATGTTAAGTTACCGCCTACCTGCCTTCTATCCAGGGCCATGGTAGGTCTCTCGGGAGCTTCTTCCCCTCACTGCCACTGCCCCTCTATTTACCAATAAAACATTAATGTATTATATATATATATATATATATATATATATATATATATATATATATAATGATCTCTACCTATTCCACAGTGGCAACATGCTATATAAGGTTAGTTGTCTTTGGTCCTTTGTGGCGCCCCCTCAGGTGCGGCGACCTAGGTGCCTGTCGAAGGTTGTCTAATGGTAACACCAGCCTCTATCCTGGGAGGTATGCTGCAGTGTTCATATACAGCTGCATTTTCTTCTTTATCTGCTGCACCCACTTGCGCGATCCTTTGCTTTCTTAGGACTGGATTCAGAGTTCTGTGTGTCCGCTACACAGAATTAATTATTCCATTCATTATTTTCATTGATGAAAAAGCCGATGTAGTAACGGCATGCTGCTACTATGCACGGTGGTTAATAGTAAATAATGTGTTGGACACATGTGCACCAATTTGACTTCTTGTTACGCCGATCTGCGCATGGTCAGATTTTTCCTGCACACTTGTCTTTAACAGGCCGAATGTGTATGTCTGGATAAGCTCATCCAGGTAAATTTCTTTAGTTGCAAACAGTATTAGAGTTGAGAGATGATGTTTCACAAGTCTAACAACAGTGTAACAGTAACGCTGGTCAGTATCTGTGTGCAACATGCAAAAATAAAGTATTCTCCCTGCATGCAAACACTGACATTCATTTTATCTCCCCTGCAATTCAACATGGTTTTACCCACTCTTAAATAAGTTTGGGGTAAGTCAATAGTGTCTAAAGTCTGGTCCTATAAATGTGCAGGTCAATTTCCCCCCTATGTTTATTATAAACTATTGTTTTTGTGCTCCTTTTGTTCTTGTACATTATATCAATGATCCCTAGTATGGTGCTACATATCAATATACATAAATAAAAATAAATATTATTAGCAGGGCATTCCCTACTGTTATAACTGTTAAATATACCAATACCTATTATTCCTTAATCTGAAAGCTGCTTTCCCACATTGGTTGATACAGAGTGTTAGTGGAACGTATGAATGATAAAATAACTGTAGCAATCTCTCCCTGCATGTTTCTACATGATCCTGATGGCCATGACTTAAGCATGGAATTTGGTTTCTTCATACAATAGGTTTATACATTTTTAGCAATGGATCACTGCAATTGTGATTGAATCAGAACGTTGAGCTAGAGATGGATGAGTATAAAATCACATTATGTCATCACATAATTGTGCCGTGTGTTATACTGAACTCTGAAACACCTTACAACATGAACATTGTAAGGTACAGGAACACTCAAACATACAGTGTAAGTTACACCAAGCTCATATATATATACATCTTCTATAAAAACAGCAAACTTAAGGGTTTGATCAAGGGTTTTCTCTGGACACCTACCAGAGATTTTAAGTGTGTGATAATGGACCAGATTCAGACTTTAGGCACTATTGACCTAATCAAGAGTGGGCAAAACCATGTTGAATTGCAGGGGAGTTAAATGTCATTATTTGCAAAAGCTGAGATGTTTCCAGCTCAAGTCTAATAACAGTGTAACAGTAACGCTGGTAAGTATCTGTGTGCAACATGCAACAATAAATTATTCTCCCTGCATGCACACACTGACATTCATTTTGCCCCCCCCCCCCCCTTCCTTGTCCCGTCCCTTACTTCTGTAAGTACGCATGCGGAAGTGGTGTGCACCAGATTTCACAAGCGGATCCCCTGCCGGCTGCAGCAGGGAAAAGGGATGCTACACGGAGGTGCTATACGGAGGTGCTCATTTCAGATTATACTTGCACCTCTGGATTGACTGGAGTGTGCGGCCCCTCGCTGCAGCTGGACCTGTGGTTGTATTTTTTTCATTCACTGTGAGTATTTTCCATGTGATCTGGTCAAGTACCTTCATTACGTGTCTTCATTCATCACAATGAATCCATCTATGAACCTCTAGTGTTATTATTTCGCAAATGTTCTTGTACCATTTCCTTCCTGTTTAGCTAATTCACCCATACCTTAGATAAACAGTTAAGGGCATATGTTATTAAAAAGTAAATGATATAATTACATCCACAAATTATTGGGAGTGTGTGCCAACAGAGTGATTTATTAAATACGGCCTGCTAATTGCTAATTAATATCATTACTGTGTCGTATAGCATCTTCTGATTACCATTCACTGACCCCGACNCAAGTCTAACAACAGTGTAACAGTAACGCTGGTCAGTATCTGTGTGCAACATGCAAAAATAAAGTATTCTCCCTGCATGCAAACACTGACATTCATTTTATCTCCCCTGCAATTCAACATGGTTTTACCCACTCTTAAATAAGTTTGGGGTAAGTCAATAGTGTCTAAAGTCTGGTCCTATAAATGTGCAGGTCAATTTCCCCCCTATGTTTATTATAAACTATTGTTTTTGTGCTCCTTTTGTTCTTGTACATTATATCAATGATCCCTAGTATGGTGCTACATATCAATATACATAAATAAAAATAAATATTATTAGCAGGGCATTCCCTACTGTTATAACTGTTAAATATACCAATACCTATTATTCCTTAATCTGAAAGCTGCTTTCCCACATTGGTTGATACAGAGTGTTAGTGGAACGTATGAATGATAAAATAACTGTAGCAATCTCTCCCTGCATGTTTCTACATGATCCTGATGGCCATGACTTAAGCATGGAATTTGGTTTCTTCATACAATAGGTTTATACATTTTTAGCAATGGATCACTGCAATTGTGATTGAATCAGAACGTTGAGCTAGAGATGGATGAGTATAAAATCACATTATGTCATCACATAATTGTGCCGTGTGTTATACTGAACTCTGAAACACCTTACAACATGAACATTGTAAGGTACAGGAACACTCAAACATACAGTGTAAGTTACACCAAGCTCATATATATATACATCTTCTATAAAAACAGCAAACTTAAGGGTTTGATCAAGGGTTTTCTCTGGACACCTACCAGAGATTTTAAGTGTGTGATAATGGACCAGATTCAGACTTTAGGCACTATTGACCTAATCAAGAGTGGGCAAAACCATGTTGAATTGCAGGGGAGTTAAATGTCATTATTTGCAAAAGCTGAGATGTTTCCAGCTCAAGTCTAATAACAGTGTAACAGTAACGCTGGTAAGTATCTGTGTGCAACATGCAACAATAAATTATTCTCCCTGCATGCACACACTGACATTCATTTTGCCCCCCCCCCCCCCTTCCTTGTCCCGTCCCTTACTTCTGTAAGTACGCATGCGGAAGTGGTGTGCACCAGATTTCACAAGCGGATCCCCTGCCGGCTGCAGCAGGGAAAAGGGATGCTACACGGAGGTGCTATACGGAGGTGCTCATTTCAGATTATACTTGCACCTCTGGATTGACTGGAGTGTGCGGCCCCTCGCTGCAGCTGGACCTGTGGTTGTATTTTTTTCATTCACTGTGAGTATTTTCCATGTGATCTGGTCAAGTACCTTCATTACGTGTCTTCATTCATCACAATGAATCCATCTATGAACCTCTAGTGTTATTATTTCGCAAATGTTCTTGTACCATTTCCTTCCTGTTTAGCTAATTCACCCATACCTTAGATAAACAGTTAAGGGCATATGTTATTAAAAAGTAAATGATATAATTACATCCACAAATTATTGGGAGTGTGTGCCAACAGAGTGATTTATTAAATACGGCCTGCTAATTGCTAATTAATATCATTACTGTGTCGTATAGCATCTTCTGATTACCATTCACTGACCCCGACTTTTAAAAGAATGTATAAGCAATGTTTCAACTTGTGGCTTATTATTTGTGATTATAAGTACTTACACGTTTCACTTGCGGATAAAATAAATATATGTTTTAATAGTATTGTGATTCGTGACACTGTTGAGTCAGCAACCTCGGGTATATAATTTCCCCTGTATCTGACACATCAAAGTAATTATCTATTAATCATTCCAGCGTAATTTATAGCGTAATTTATGAACTTCAAGTGATATCTCCGTTCCAGAACCGGTTTGCTGAGTTGTCATTTTTGAAGCCTATAAAAATAGCTATGTGTAAGTGAAGAAGTAATGCTCACACTTGATTCCAAGTTCAGTGATTGTTCAAAGGTCAGCGTAGGTCAAGAGGTTAGAGGTCAAAAAGTACAGGTTTAATTGTAAAGTACACGGTATAAGACCCTGTTAATTAATATAAATGAGTAAAGTTAAGAATTGTACTGGTGAATGCCCAAGGCCTGTTATTTGTCCATATTTTTATATGCTGCTGGTTTAAAATATAGACAGGAGTCCTTGGTAGCCCCCACTGGTGCTGATTTCCATTTACTAGCCCTGGCTGAGTGGTCTTTCAATGGGCAGCAAAATGCGTAGCAGCCATCAACCAAGACCTTCCTCCTGTATGATGCATCAGTGTCAATCACAGCAGAGGAGGGAAGCAGAGGAAAAACTGCAAAGGTAAGTAAATTATGTTTATGCTCATTAAAGGGATACGTTGCGAGTTGTACAGCTGGAGACACAGCCATGCCCCAATGGTTTAGAATTGAGGCGGAACTACCACTGGTGCAGCAGGGGCAAGGCACCGGGGCACATGAGGATCCAGGGGCCCATGGGGCTCCCGAGACCTGCAGGAGCTGCAGGAGTTAGGGACACTGTCCCTGGAACTCTCAGCTCAGCCTTTCGGATGTCATATTCCTGACATCTGATTGGCTGGGCATATCAGCTGTGTCAGGGAGAGTCAAGTGGTGCTAGCTGTAAATCCGCCCACACTTGACGTGCGCACACCCTGATCACCTACCAATATAGCCAATGTATGAACCCAGATTTCGGAAAACAGCACGTCCGACCCAAAGAATATTTTTGCACAGGGGCCCACGACTATCAAGTTCCACCTCTGGTTTAGAAACACCTCTTTACTGGCTTTTCTTACATAATCAACCAATGGAGGAGGGGCAACTAAGGGATGTTGCTTGGGGCTAGATTCCTTCTTGGTGTTTCTGCCTGTAGAATATATGGAAGATTAACAGAAATAGCTTTTATTGCCATTATAACCAATACGAAAGGGGCTTGTTGATAAATAGGGAGCAATGTCCCCCTATTAAGAAGCAAATAAGAATTGCCCAATCTTATTGCTGTATAGGAAAACTTAAAAGGTGTATTATGTATAAATACCCTAAAAACAAATGCATTAGATGACTATTTATAGTCACATCCCACCTACATGATAAATGCCTATAGTGACTTCATTTAACGTTTAATCTTGCAGCCGGTGTGTGCAGCCTTTGTGGTATTGTCTATACTAGGAAGATATTTCTGTCTTCTTCTGATGTTAATGCCACATAATACTGCCCCTGCTTTTTATTCTTGTCCATTTTAATATACAACGGAATCAACTCCTGATACTAATGTTTTAGTATATATACAGTGTAGCTTTTATTGAAAGGCTTGTTTGGATAAGCACTATGTAACTAGAACCTTTTCTTCCGCTAACAAAAGAGAGGCATTTATATTGTAAACATCTGAACCCATATCCCTCAACACTACACCTGGCAATTGCACAGAACGTGCAGTTAGCAGTGAAACCATTATAGTGTCAGTGTTATTCGCTGTTTGCTCTAGTCGGTGAAAGACATTAGAAAGGGATATTTTCTCATAAAGTAGCAATGTGACTAACAATGGATATTGAAAGAGACAGTCTTGCTGTATAAAGTTTATTTAAAGAGACTGCTGTCAGCTGTTCACATAGTTACAGCACATTGTGTCATAATACGAAATGTTGGCGTGTTTTGTATTGGGTCTGGCGTTGGTTAAGCATTTTTGTGGATGGTAAAACTTTTGTGGAAATTCATACAATAATACAAATAAAACAGCAGGGTAAATGCGATAATAAAGACAGAGATGGCACATGTCCCTATGCCAATAAATGGTCATTCTCTGTCGAAATGCATCTGCATGATCCAGTGATTCTATTATTCTTTTCAATGAGTCTCCGATGGTGAGTGCAAGGGGAAGCGATTACATTCTACCATAAGGACATCATTGTTACTGTCCTATCTAGGCTTCCTGTGAGGACACATGAAAGAGCAATAGATTGCATATTGCTCCTTGTTCCAGTGCTGTCTCGTGTGTTGTTCCTGCTATCTTTGACTTGACTGAGGGGATGTGAGAGTAACGGGATCTATCCCCAAAAGTGGAGCCTTGGACGGAGGACTCACTATATTAATAGCAGGCTGAAGGAGCANGGGACTGACGCTGGAGACATCAGTGTGTGTGTGATATGCTACGAACTACAGAGGTCGTCCTGTGAGTATTTCTGCAGACGGGGCTTGAGGGTATTACACATGGTCCCTCTTTTTGAGCTTTACAGAGGACAATCCACACATTGGAGTGTGAACATGCCTTGAAGGACTGGATCCAAGATATACCAGCAATAGATAAAGGAGCATGAATCTGTTGTTTTACCTGAACCCAAGTGGCTGGAGTGTAAGTAGGGTCATATCTTCTACCCCTACATAAATACATACACAGTGTGCACTATTTATGTTTTCCTGTTTTGAGGCCGCTTGGAGAAGTGGATCCTCGTGTCTGTTTGGCAAATACAGAGACTGATTGTGCCCTGGAGAATGCAAGACCTAGCTGATTAAAAAACTTTATGTATACTGAATTTTTATTTTAAGTCAGCTTTATTATACTGGACTTTTTTGTGGACATATATAATTTCACCCATACTGTAGGTAGATTGGCGCACACCTTCCCTTCCTACTTCTATTGTGCCAGACAAAAGCATTAGTCTAGCAGGGCATAAGCTGTAGGCAGGTCATTTGGTCACCCACTAAGGTTAGAGGAAAGGGTGTTTCACAACCAACAAAGGAAAGGGTTCTTTACAGTAAGAGCAGTCAAGGCGTACAGGGAAGGTTGTCATGGTAGATCCAACTGAAAGGGGAGTGCTTGGGTAAGAATTAAGAGGGTTGTGATTAAAAAACTCACATTCGGCAAAGTCACTCTGTCAAAAAGACTTCTTTTGGAGCTTGTGTGCAGTCTCCATGATGTTGTCTGCAACAGCCCTGTCAGAAAAGTGCTGATCACATCGACAAACCACATCCGCTTAGTGCATCATAAGAATATACTAATGTGGATTGAAGTTCAAGACAACTGCAGTTTGTGTCTAACCCTCCTCTTTGCCTGGCTACACATCAATAAAGAATATATATGTAGAGATACAGGTGTGTGTTAAATGGGGCAGAGTTATGACTTTACTGAGCACAACTTAATCTTTCCTGGATTTTCCTGGGAAGTACCATTGTCTATTCTAAACTGTTTCGTTTTAGCTATAGTATAAAGCTCATTCTAATCCCATATCACAAAAAAAGACCCAGGTGCACTGCTCAATAGAAATGATATATATCTCCGCACAATACGTTCAAATACTGTACAGACTTTTCTCTGCCCATCTGGGATTGTGTCATCCAAAACACTTATCCGAAATTCTTGCTGCCTCATTGCCGCTTTTCAACAAAAACATAGAACAGAAAGTCACGTAGCACAAAAGACAATAGACTTGATCCGCGGCATGAAAACATTTTGACGCCCTATTTTTCACAAGGCCAGTAATGGGCTTAGTGTGATTTGGAAAATAATAAAAAAAAAGCATTTTGGAGATTTCAACATAGTTTGCAGAAGATAATGTGTTTGTTGACAGAGCTGTGACAAATTGTTATTCATTTTCAAATGGGTGTTAAAATATCTTCTGGAGAAAGCAATTAACATAAATTCTGTCAGTCCTGGTAAAGACGTTTACTTGAAGCCACCTTTTCTCTGTAAATCTGAGGCACAGAGCATGGGCCATCTGCTCCGCCGTTGCCTCTTTGTTCTGTTCGACTTCACTCTACTGGCCAAAATTCGTCTTTTAACACTTCATTGTCAAGTCTTTCTTTGTATCAGTGGATGTTACATACCACACCAATAGTGTGTCTTTATTAGCGATGGTTGATTGTACATGGAATTGTTACCTGACATTGTTCTATCATCCAGTATTTACACATATTCTGATTGAACACAAGATGATATGTCCATAGATTGAGGGTTATTCGACTAAGCTAAAAGAAAATTGGATGCTTTTCATAACTCTATTGAAGTAGTAGTTATATTCTAATGCGAAGGATGTAGTGAAGGTTGACCTATGCTACAGGAAATTAAGTAGTGAATGGACCACACCTTAAGAACACAACCAAACTACACAAGTTCAAGGACATCTCCCTCCTCTTCTCTCTACAATTTCTTCTCTTGTATCTCCATTGTATTACCATGCTTGTTGTACTTTATGATGTACCATGTTTATTCATTTGTTTATTCCTTGTTTTCTCTGTACGGTGTTGTGGAGGCAGGAATAAAGCTGTGGTCTCGGATAGGAAGAGAGACCATAAGGGTCCTGGGAAGGGTAATGCCAAATTTCAGAAAGCACCTTCGCTTTTGACGGGATAGTAATAATAATAAGTGTGTTTGACGTGTAACAAGATTACAACCCCTACTGCTACTCAAACCATATATACAAGCCAATGTCATGATGAGGAGCTGGGTTGATACTGGAGAATGTCCAATTAAACTCTGTGATAGAGGATGCACCTGTGTTATGTAATTAGGGTATGACTAAAAGGTTAACATTCATGACTATATGGTGCTAATACCCTTCAAGTAAAATGTAAACCATCTTGTTTTTTTTTGTTTTTTAGTTTTTTTTGTTTTTGTGCCTTTACATACAGTAATAAAGATAAGAGATCAGAATGGGCTCGGCCCACTTTTACCAGCTCTAACTCATAACTGCTTGTGTCTTTCATAAAGTAGGAAGATAACCAGGTCTAACCATGGTTATTCCCAGGTTTGAAATGGGTATCTGGCAGTGTGAGCGGTGCGACACCGGTTTTTCAACATAGGTCTCAAATAAAGGAGCTGATTGGGGTATTATAGTAGGATCAGTGTCAACGGGCTTAACCCAGAAATCTCATGGGTCAAAGGTGCAGCGTGAATTGGGTCTGAAGAGCTGTCAAGATCTTTGACACCGAAATATCTCGGATTGGAAAACCAGGGATGTTGGACATTGCAGACTTACATTTGAAGAACCGTTGCAGACATTGCAGACATTTGAAGATCCGTACATCCACATCTACTGATACTTAGTGGAGCCAAATTCAATTTGATATCAAAGATTTAAGGACTGGGTTTAAAATAGATGCCTCAGTCACTGCCCCTCCCAACATATGATATTAGACTCTAACAAGCTGCTGTCTGGAGTTGTAGAGTCTGTTACCCTCCACCCCTGTAAATCATTGTAGATACAGTAATGCTTGGATATTTACAAGATGCTTAGCTTCAACCAGCTAATTCCACTCTTTGTTAGACAGAGCAATTATAGCATTATTGGAATAGAAGCACAATGGAGGTGTGTGTATGTCAGTGAAACGATGTATCTGATACTGACATTTAAAGATGCACAGTCTGGTACACATAATATTTCCTAATGCTCAAGACTGTCCCGTGCATCCTGAGTTGTCAGTTATACTAGATGAGCATTATATACAATTAAATGTCATTAATGTTGTTATCTAATCTTGAATTCAGAGTTGGGTTTGTTTCATACAGGATAGGATGCAATACAGATGGCATCCTATTGAACACCATACAGTATGCCATACATACTTCTGATCACCATACAGTGTGCCATGCATCCTATTGACCACCATACAGTTTGCCATGCTTCCTATTGACCACCATGCAGTGTGCCTTGCATCCTATTGACCACCATACAGTATTACATGCATTCTATTTACCGCTATAAAGAATGCCATGCATCCTATTGTCCACAATGCCATACAAGCTATTGTATGACCACTGCACAATACATACTGCATCCTTCTGGCCATCATACAATACATGCTGCATCCTAGTGACAACAATTCAATAAAATCAGAAATATAGAAAGCGAAATGCAAAAAAACCAACCTCATTTGAGTGTCATAACACACTGTACATTGAACACATATAAAAAACCTTGCACATCATTGTGATACTGTTATCCTCTTCACAAACATGTATTTGTGCAAATTAAGGGGATGCATTTGCTGGACCAAATTTCATGTTATTGAAGTGACAGATGAATAGTGCCAAAACATAATCCTATGCTTCCCAATGCTCCAACTGTCTATATACTCCTGTGTAAATAAGTTTGTTTATATATTCATTTTTTACTATATGCCATGAATGGGGAAAGCACCTGGGGTGTACCAGGACAAGACCCAGCATGGTTGAAGGCTATTTTTTTTATGATTTTCCTTTAGTAAATTTGTTTAAAAATCATTAAAACACCAATAAGGGACAATTTGGACAAATGGTCCCTTAGTGAATCAAACCTTCAATGTTTTCCTGAAGTGACTTTGCATATCCAACTAGCACGGACCTCCTCTACTAAATACCATCTTTATGAAACTACAGAAAAGAAAGCCAGCTTTACAATACGTGTGTGTGTAAATATATATCCAGCCCAACACAATGATGCATTCTATATGATGATTGAGGCAGAATAATGACTGTTTTCAAAAAACACTGTAGTACAGGAAAAATTTACACTCAACACTAACTCTAATTGTCATATCATCTTGGATTTCAGATTTCATGCTGCAGAGCTGCGGATGCCTCAGGCCTTGTTTAACAATACACCACACTATGTTATTCATGTTTTTTTTGGCACGGACTGAGCATAAGTTATTGAAGGGCTAACGTTCATTTTGCTAATAGTAATATTCATTTAGCACTTAGTGTAAAATGTGGCACTATTCAGGAACATATTTCGACTAACGCCCTGTTAGTAATGTATTCCTGTGATCACTCTAATACGGTAAATTATATCTAGAATAAATAGGTTTTTAACGGACCATCTGATCACNTATAAATGGTCTGGTATACCTCAAGGTCTCAGGGTACATTGGATATGTGTGTTACAGAGAAAGTTCATATGACTGCTCTGTTATTAAAGAATAAATCCATAATTGTGGCCTTTTTTACAGAGCTGAATTTCATATTAACATATTTTTGGATAGTGACATGTGAACACAGGCCACACGTCTATGGATAGTGGTTTGGTTTCCTGTTTCTAAAATAGATTCTCGACTTTCAGGGGCTGGCAGGAAAAAGTGTGATAATTTATTATATGTGTATGCATAGATATGTATATATCAGGGTTGTTTAATGAAAAAAAGACTGAAACATGATTTACTGCATTCAGATCTCGGAAACCAGCATGGGTCGGTATGATATATCCCATGCTAACGCTTCATTACCCCTCCCTGACACACAGAGTGTCTCGCAATGATAGGAACTGTGTCCTGGCTATCTAGCAACCAGGGCATGACAACACCACACCAATTTCAGTGCAATAGTGCCTAGAACAGCAGCCAAGATAAGTGACCACTGGGAGCCAATGAGGAGTGGAGACAACCGAGAACCAGGCTCTCTTTTCCGTTCCACTTTCGATAATAACATGGTGATGGGGACAATCACAACTGTTCCCTTTGCCCCCACCAGTTGCCAGTCCTACTCACACTTACACTTCTGACACCAGAACCTTCATATTTCCAACTGAAAAATACCTAAAATAGAGGCAATAGACTACACATTTCCCAATACATAGACAAGACAGTGTGTACACCATCAGAAGCTGTTATATGGGCCGCAAATCAAGATTGATATGCATATTGTAAAAAAGGGAGCATTACAAGTCTGGATCTGGTCATTTAAACAACTCACTTCTTATTGCTACTACTTGGGGACTTGGTTTCTAGACTTCTTTCTGTATTTCTCTTTTTTAGCTCTCATGAGCAGGGTGTTTTGTTCTCCCTCTTTTTTCCCCAGGTATTGCCACCATGTTCTCCCTCCTCCTTCCTCTTCGTCTTCTGTTACTCTAGTAACCACTGGCTCTAAACCTTTTTATTACCTCATGTAATTGGTGGACAGAATCAGCTTTGTTTATAGACTGTTATGAGCAGGCTCTTTTTTTTAACCCCCAACGTTTTTATTTCCCAGTTATTGCCACCATATTCTCCTTCCCCTCCTTCTTGGTCTTCTATTCTTCTAGTAACTGACGGCCCATCTACTTCACGGACAAAATATGTTTAGTTTCTAGACTTATTTCTATTTATCTTTTTTGCTCTCATGAGTATGATGTTTTGTCCTCCCTCTTTTTCATTTTTTAGGTATTTCCAACATATTCTTCTTCCCTTTCCCCTTCATCTTTTATTCTTCTAGTAACCAATGGCTCAGAACCTACTGACGGTCTCATTTATTTGGTGGACAGAATCAACTTGGTCTCTAGACTTGTTTCTGTATTTATCTTGATGTGTAGTCTGTTACCCCATCATGAATATATTTTTTTACAGTGTCAGGATGGTCGATTGATGGTACCCTTTATATTGCAAATAATAATATCTTGGTATACTTAGTATATAAGGGCAAGTTTGTTTTGTGAGCATGCTGCAATAATAATCGTTATAGTTGATATTTAATACAAGGGTGTTCACGTGGAGACTAATTTACTGTAAAAGTGTTTAAGCTGAATCCACAGAAATATGAAAGGCCTTCGTAATTACACAGATTACTTTCCTTCTGCCTGGAACCTTTTTAGCTCGAGGCAAAGAGCCTTTTAAAAGAACAGAAGTGACAACAAGTTCTAATGGTTGCAACCATTCCTAATGATGGTGCAGATTGCTGAAAGCCTACTTATAATTCCGATGCATAAAATGCCAAGAAAATTGCTTACGTTTAAATCGATGTTTACCCTACATTTTAACGTCAAACCTGATTGTGTCTGGCATCAAATCTGTACAGTTAATGTTCTTTAAACACAAGCATAGCTGAAATACATTCCAACCACAAGTAGATTAGATTCCTTGCCTTGTATGTTTACATTACCTAAATAAAGTTGGGGTGTGTAAAGATTTAGCCAATAGGAGGAAAGCAAGCTTAGCATATTTAATGTTTCCCTTAAGAAACAGCCGAATGCTAATTAATATAAATAACATGATTAGAATCTATTTTCAAATCAAAGTCTATGGTTAGAGGTGATGAATTATGTCTGAATTAGGAGCTGAAAAAGACCAAACCTCTAATTGCCCACAGCCTGCCTGCAATTTAGCCAAGGTAAAAGTCCTTTCTGTGGCTCAAAACATTTTACTTGTACTCTTACTTTATTTTGGTTTGAAATGACAGAAACTGCTAATTTGATGAATAAGTGACCCCCAGAGCCCCTTTGATGTCCCCGTGGGATTCGAATCAGTCAGCAGTTCCACTTTTTTCTTTTTTTCCTTTCACCATTACCAATACATATCAATGGCCTTTCCTGAGTTTTTCGTCTAAATCCCATTTCCTTTTTAATCATATTCTCTAATGTGACTTGCTGGTCGAGTCTTTTTCAGGGAGTTCTAATTAATGTCAATTTCAGACGTCATCCTGACAAGGCGTTATTGGATCGGATGCTTGTAGTTTTGGCTAATGAGGTCAATGGACTAAGCCAATTTTGGTTATTTAATTAGTGGTCGTATTTTGGTAATGCTGGCCAAGATCCAGACTTACAAACTGTGGGCGTTCACCGATTCTTGTTAGCAAAAAACATTCGTAACTCATCACCAAGTATTTATACGCAGCAGGCATTCACCATGGATCTGGATCGTCAAAATGTAGACCTACAGGAATCCAGAAATCTTTTGATGGGGCAGGACGTGGTGGTAGGCATAGGTTACATTGGGTGAAGCAGAAATATTAGTGTCCTGCCATAATAAATCCCTTACACGTTGGTTTGGAGATAACAGGAATCCAGCAGCTCCGAGTTTTTATCACTGTTTTTATTTCAAGTGTCCTGTAAGAATTTTAGAAAAGCAGAGAGATATTAAGATAAATTGATATTTATTTGGTAACTAAGGAACTGAAAAATTGCACTCCTACATTAAAACATGATTAAATACGGATCAGCCATGATGTGAGGACCACTAATGATTCTTAGTTGCTGAGTGTCCTCTTCTTTTCAGAAACCTCAAATAAAGTGCAAATCCAAAGGTGAACTTAGGATATTCTTAATATAACATAATATTTTCTTTAATTATTCATTTTGACCACTTTTCTGTAATGACTAAATAAGTACCAGGAGTTAGCTTTTTATTTTGGTAATAATGCTACACTTAAGGTTACTCATACAAATTTGTTTCAGGCTCTTAAAATAACAAGATCAGAAACATGTTTCTGTCAGCAGATTATTACTTAAACAATGTTCCACCACCTCACACAAATCCAATTTGAATTAAAACACGATAAACTTCCCCCATTTACATCTCTGCCAGTAGAAACAAATGTAATAGTCAGAGCAGTTAGTGTACAAATCCACAGAGTATAGCGATCAAATTAATCAATGTATTCTAATGGCTCCACACTACAGCATGATTTCTACATAGTCATTTTTCATCCTGACATTAGATCTCTCTTGATCTCGTATATATTTATTTCTAATTCTTCCATAATGAGGACTGGCAAAGTGGGTTATTGATTTATATACATTAATTACTGCATCTGCTTTAACTGATTTTATATTATATATTCAAAAGAACTTCGCTCCAGCTAATTACATTTTGAATTACATTTTTGATGTGACTGGCCTTCTTGTTTCAGTAAATATGGTAATCCTATTATATCAGTAATTTACAATTGTATACAATAAATATGCATTCCAAATGCCTACAAAAAGTGGAAGTTTAGAAGTGGCAGTATGGAAACATAGAAAATAATAGAAGCGAATGGAGAGTTATAGTTTATTTAATTAAAACATTAGAATAAGTGGCAGTATGGCCATATACACCCCCATTTAGCACTCTGAATCACACACAAAGATTTTTCAGGTTCAGAATGTATGNCTGCTTGCTGGGGAATACCTACCACTTGGCCTGGATGGTGCTCATTAAGTGACCTGACTGAGGAGGTATAATCTGTTTCAAATACTCTACTACAGCGTTTCCCAACCTTTTTTGGCCAAGGCACACTTGTCGCGGGGAAAAAAATCGCGA
>JABWIB010000430.1:136139-147334 GCA_016617825.1 Platyplectrum ornatum
CAATTTACCTCCCCTGAATCTGGTCCATTGTCAGATCCAAATGATTTAACCAATACCATCTCTACCTGGATGGGGTATTTTTGATTTAGGAGAGACAGGTACAGCCTGTTAACTTTGAAAATGACACAATTGCTGAAATAAACACCTACATGCAATCACTAGTTACATATTTTAAATCCTTTACTGTATTAAAGGACTAACACATTACATGAGCAAGTATAAAAACACCAACTCCCCTCTTTAAATAACAACCATTAATTTAATTTATGAAATGAAGCTTGAATGTATTAGTATTTGCTGGTTAATATGCTACAGATGTACATGTCTATTTACACAATACTGTGTGAAATATTCTATTATAATAATTTAATTTTCGGCTTGCTGGAGAAAAGTGGTTACAGTACATATTGGAGTGGGTGTGTAATACATATTTGCTTAGAAGATGCCAGTAATATACTTAATATATCAGATTGTCTNACATGACCCATTCCACCAGGTATACAATACTCCGCTCCTGAGCTTCACCTGTCACTCAACTGGTTTTGAATAATACACTAATGTATGAAAACAAAGCAGGTGGTTACCATAGTAACTGATTGTTGGAAGCTCAGGAACAGAGCATTTTGTACCTGGTGGAATGGGTCGCTGCAATATTTCATGCAATGCTTCATATGGCATATTAAAAACGTATGATGTTACTGTAGCTTTCAGACAATTATAGACAATTATAGCCTCAATGAATTCTTTTTTATTGGATGGACACCTTATGACTGGTCCTATGCCCACTGTATTCATTTCTGCCGCTGCTTTTTTTTCAGGAATGGCTTTTTCAGGGAATCGTACCTTTTAGGCCAACCCCTCATTAGTCTACTCCTTACCNTTCTTTCACTGACAAAAACACCAGTTGCACTCAGTTTACTGCTTATGGCCGCAGATGACATCCATCTGTCCCTGACAGTTGTTGTACAATTATCCTGGCCATTGCCTTTACNTTGNTTTGTATAGATTGTGTTTCCTGATAACATAAACAAAACTTTCATNCTCCTGGGCCTAAATTTNCTAAACTTAAGGATTTGAAAAGTGGGGATGTTGTCCATAGCAACCAATCAGATTCGAACTCACGTTTCTCCTGTATTTAAAGTAAAACTGAGAGCTTGAATCATATTNATAGCTATGGGCAACATCCCCACTTTTCCAGTCCACTGTAGTAAATTTAGGCCCTGATGTCCAATTCCCACCAACTTATCTCGTATACAAAAGACAATTTTAACATAACACCATAGTCTTGGATCTCTTCCTGGGTGACCAGTCACCACTTTGCCTACACAACATTGTTGTATTTATTCTTGTATATAATTTTGACCACCATCTTTATCGGACTGAAAGTATCATAGCTTCTCGTAATGCAAATATTTGACCTCTAAATTTCCCTTTCTTTGATATATGAATAATTGACTGCAATTATAAGCATTCAAAAACATTAAAATTGTTTTGGCCACCACTGTATATACTATTTTTCTACCACACTCTTTGTAACACCTTTTCTGAATCACATATAGATGTAAGGATGATACTATTACCTGACATGCTTGGATCTTAAAGAGTGAATATACTATCAGTCAGGGCTTATAATGGGGGTATATACAGGGGTATGTCATACCATCACTTCCCACAGTTAATTGCAAAAATGTAATCTCCATTNACTTCTTTTATATTCTGTGTTTCCAACCACCATTCTACATTTTCACTTTGACCACTGGTATCTTAAAGATATTTTTATTTTCATCACCTAATAACTAGCATATCAATCCCCTTAACTTTTTATCAGTAGCCTCCTCTTTCTTAACCCTAGTCCCAATTCAAAATACAACCTCTAACTCCAAAATAACACCTGATCCTGGTAGAAAATAAATCTAAATTTTCAGCCAGAACCAGCATCAGTAATAGCGGGGCCCGGTATTGTCAAAGTAGAACCCAGACACCACCCCAAGTGACATTATAAAGTCATTACATTATGGTGTCACAACGTTCGTCCTGGNTTGGGAGCCTACTTAGATGCCATTACTGATGTATAAGTGGGTTCTGACATGTAGCGGCAACAGAGGAAATACAAATAGCATTCTGTATTCCCTCTGCTGCATACTGGGCCAGCGCGTCCATTAAGTGGCTTTAAATCATAATTTCTTGATGGTTTTCAGCGATGTGACGTCATTATGGATGGACGGATGGATGTGATGCTAGGTCTCACCTAGGGTGCCATGAAGCCTAGCACCAACATAGTCATGTCTCCGGTCCCCCAATCTGTCCTGGCCCCCACTCTGTCCAGGCCCCGGACAGTAGGCCAAACTGTTCCCCCTTGATGGCGGCCCTGTATGCAGTCAACCAGTTTTCCCATATCTACAATTCATACCAGTGTCCCAATTGCAAAAAACAGCAATACTTGTGATGTTTCAGGAGGGAGAAGAGAAACTAATGAGTTAATGTGTTACATCCATAAATTTCATCTTTAAAAGAATTTCAAGGCAGCAAATTAACGTGTAGAGGAAAAAAGATGCTTGTCAAGTACATAAAGCGTGCAGAAATGACGTTTTATGTGCTAAAAAGCATGTTTTCTAAAGTCAGAACATGTGCTAAAATTTAAAAACTCAATCGAGGGTTTCGCTTTGAAGTTTAGTGTTGGAATTCAGACTTGGACAGAAGTTTAATGTCAGTCTCGGTAATAACTAGAGCGCTCAAAATGGAGTCTTGGACCTAGTACAAAACACATCTTTACCTGTAACATTATTTAATTGGCTAATGATTCATGGGAGAGGCAGACACATTTTAAAGGAACCACGTTTCTCTCCGTGACAACATGTCAGGGTGATATTATTTGGGTTAATTTATGGGTTGCCTTCACTGGTAATTTACTGCAAGGGAATGATACAGTATTCTAGAAAGCATTAATTTCACACCTGAATTGAATGGAAAACTCCCTAGAAGCTTTATTAATACAAAACTGTTTCTGACTGTTCCAGTGTGCTTTAATGATGTAAAACCGCACTTGAAAATGATTTCATAGTCTTCTTTAATAGTTTGCTAAAATGACTTCCTGATTTATTTTCATGCATTTGAGCTGGCTGCCAAAGAATACACAGCTAAATAAAATTTCCTTCCTAAAAATTAATTTCCTAGTTTGGTTTGGGAGACATTTATTGAACCCGTTAGACATATTTATAGTGCTAAAATTCAAAACGAGCAAGCCTTATGCAATGAAAGGAGCCCGCGATAGAATGTGACAAGAAAATTGCAATATTCTGTTGGTAAATGTCTTAAGTATTCCATGTCTCATGAGATAAAAAGCGTCCATTTGAACATTTTTCTGCGTGTTTTATGGCCTAACACTATTNAGGAAATCAGCTGTGCTAACCCCCCCGCACACAAAATAAACCACATCAGTGCAGCCACTTTTGTTAATTGTTCATTTACAGGAGTTATGGATTTCATGATGAGCAAATATAAAGTGGTTTATTTTGAATTTTTATTTGCAGTTTCGGCACAGGTTTAAAATAGCTTAGGGCTAAGTATTAATACTATAATTTGGTTTTGTCGTTTCTGTTCAGAGGAAAAGATGTATTAGTTTCAGGCAGTCATTTTGAACTGTTATAAAAATAAAAATGGACATGGACAATGGAGCTATATGTGATACATTTTGATAAATGCTACACAGTGACTAGGCCTGCTTAAAATAGCCATCCAGGCTATAACAGTGTTTAAACAGACCAGATGTCTGCTGACAAGTCTGTTCCACCCCTCCCAAGTTTCCNGTTTCCAGTGGGACAGTCCTGATATTGGGTGACTCTGCTGTCCCGCCTGCCGTATATTTTGTCNCGATAAGGGCAATAAATTGGTTTACATTTATTTTTTTTAAATGTTGCCCTAAAAGGAACAGATCCTAAACCCAACACTACCCCCAACCCTAGAATTCCCCTTCTCACTGCCANACCCTAACCTTCCCGTCCTTGTAGTGTAAGCTATCCTTTCCCTCCCCACTGCCTAACTCTAACTTTGGCAAAAAAAAATTGGCAAGTGTGGGAAAGTGGTTGGTTATCGTTATGGTTATAATCATTATTAGAGGTTTTTCCAGACATTGTTTAAGTATAAACACCAGCATTTCAAGTGTTCATTCTGTTTTTAATTAACATTTTGCAAAACATTTCTAGATAGTCTTATCTAATCCATCAATTAGTATTCAGATGAATTTAAACCTCTTCCACTTTTGTGAAAAATAAATATTTAAATACAGTATGCAATAAACCATTGTTATTAGAATGCTAACATCAGTGGTTTAACTAACGAGGGCGCTGGGGGTGCAACTGCTCTGGGGCCCGGCGACTAAGGGGGCCCGTGACCAGATTATTTTTTTTTTTTTAAACAGGTGCTGGTTGTCTGCTGGATGACAGTGGCCCTAGGGAGCATGCAGGAGCTCCAACTGCTTCAAGCTATGACAGCTACATCCCTGTCAGAGACGATCAGTTTGAGTTATTGGGATATATATATATATATATATATATATATATCCCCATCACTCATCACACACCACACTCTCCCAACTGCCTTCTATATATTCCACAATTTTCATCTTGGCAGAGACGTTGGGGGCCCCATTAAAAATTCTTCCATGGGACCCACAAAGTTCTAGTTACGCCACTAGGTAACATATTACAATTTGATCCATTCNTGAATGTTGTGCTGTAGATTGTCATTATAATACACATCATACTTTCTGGNTTTTTCACCATATGTATTGCTTGTTGTAATGAGCACTGCATACAAAGTGCTACCTAATCTCTGAGACTCTGCATTGTGGCCACTCACTTACTCCATGGCTAATCATTACTCTGCGGACAAAGGTGGGATTGTGTGCTCACCAGCCTTCCCCCATGTCACTTGACGCATGCCAAGGCAAACACATTTTATTTCTACCCAAGCAGACTCTAAATAACCGTGCCAATGTTTGGCACAGACGCTTTAGAATTCTTTCAGTTTATTTAATTTTTGCAGTTTACATATGAAGGGTTCNATTCGCCTTCCTATTGCTGTGGTCTTCAAACAAATAAAAGTATGTGCTTAAAAAGAGCAGAAAGTAGAGATATGAAATAATAATAAAAAAATAAAATAATAGGTTTTAAAAATGAAATAGGTTCTAAATAGACCTCAGTGTTACTACAAAATAAGTCTATGTGAAAGTTTGTGTTAGAAGTTGTAACACAGGATTCTGCCAACTTTACACCAGCCTATGGGGTACCTGACCTAACCAACAGAAACATAGCTTTAGCTGCTGATATACATGTTAATGGGCATCATTGGTCCTGTTCAAACCACAAAGTGTATATATATAAGATATAGCTCCCCCAAAAACCTTAATCCGGCCCTGGTTATCAGTTCAAAGATGCAAGGCTTGCACTTTAAAAAACAATATGTATGGACCAGAGCCGGATTACATACAGCTACATAAAATTGCACAGATTATATATACATAAAATAATTACCATTTTTTAAAAATAATGCAATGTTATTTAGGTAAAGACAGAAATGACAGGGTGACATCAAACCCTGTGCCTTGTCCTGCAAGTAGTGGGAGGCTGGTGAGCTGCACTGTGNCTTATCTATCTGTAACATGGGCTAGAGGAGATCCCCTAAAAGCTGCCTCCCCACAGCTGACCAGTATCTCTGGGTTCTCCGCTCTACGAGGCCACAGAGACCCGCCACAGTGTCTCCTTCAGCAGGGGATCAGGACGCAAATTCCTTGCAGCTGATAGTATTGAGGTGCATCGTTCTCTACGGCCGGCTCATTAAGGGAGGAATCAGAAGACTGTTCCACATTGCAGGTAGCCATGGCAGGTTCTAGGTGCGTGCCTTGAGACTTATAATAAGTAACAATCTGTTTATTTATAAATACAAAACTATTGCAAGGGTAATATTTAAAAAAAAAATGGGTGCACCTATGTCTGAATATTTATTTTGCTCCATATTGCAATTAATCACATATTCCTACCCTCTTTCTTTGCTTACATTGCTCTGTACTTTCCACTGCATTTATTTGTCCACTTTTGTCCCATTTTGGTGATTCTCCTTAAGGAACCAGATCCCTGCTCTGCGCTGATGAGGGNCAAGCATCCTGAAATGGCTGTNTGTAGATGTGCAANTCTTCCTNAAGGAAGTANTTGGTTATTGGCTTGGCATTTATTCCCGTAATGTTTGGTCTCAGCAGTCGGGATTGGAGGGGTGGAGACCCTAGAAGACAGCAGGCTCTGCTCTGGAGTTGGCATCAATGGGTCCACTGAGTCCCAGGGTTATGCAGCCCCTATTTGGCCTATGATCGAGGGCCACAGTATGCAGATTGTCTCCTGCTTGTCTTCCATACCTAGCATGCGGAAAACAACACACTTTAGAAACTTTGGATATGGTCCTCAATGCTTACTGATCAAAAGCTTTTTCTTAGGATCATTCAATCAAATCTAAACGGAATCTATGGATCTGGCGTGGATACAATTCCTTAATTGTATCTTAAACTACATAACAAATGTGATTAAGCCATGTGCAGTATGACTTTATTCTCAAATCAACAGAGAGAAAAGGAACCATATTTTTCCATGGGTCGTAGTTACTTGGTCAGATATCACTATATTTATGCTTTTAGATACAGATGAATAATTTTGTTACCATGATGTAATGTTGTTATAAATTCAGATTTAATGATGTTTCAATTGAACTAAAAAAAAAATCAAAGCTGTTTTTCATTTTGGTTTTTCATTTTTTTTCTTATCCCTCTTTTCTATGAAACATTTCCATGCAGCAAAATCTTATAATAACCTATTACTTCATTAAACTTAAACCTTTCGGTTTGTTTTTTTTTCCCAAGTGAACACTAAATACAAAACATATTTCAATGTAGAACAACAACAATTAACTTATACATATGCTATATTTTGTATAACAGAGACAACANGTGATTCACTTTTGAAGCGTAAATGAAATAAATCCCAATTGAAACTTAAGTAAGCAGTTAGATGCTTAAATGACATTGATTGTCATGTTTACAAACAATATTCATAAGCAAAAACTTCATTTAGCTTGAACTAGTTCCACAGAGGGACTACAGAGCTTTTTACTTAACCCAAAGATATTTCATTGGATCCTGGCCGAATGTTTGGAGAATGTAATAAGAAATGTCAGCAGAACTTTTTATGGTACAGTGCGAGTTGGTGGAGCTTCTTTAAATCTTGGCTGCCGGTACAGACTTGTCATTCTGTCACCTAGGATATAAATGAAGAACTAACTCTCGATTAATTCTAAATTTGTCAATTGTTGCAATTTGACATTTTATTTTTCTTGTTTCCATATTAACTTAAGTGATCTGACTTGTGCAAATGTAAAGTGGGGTGATTGCATGCATGCATGCAAGTCCATTTATTTGGAAATACATCAGGGAGCACGTGAGTTGTGTAACCCCCTATCTTACTTTTTTTTTGCGCTCACCCCATAAAAATGAGGTAGTTGTGTAATGATGAATCATGCGTAAGGATTTAGTGTAAAATCCGCATTGATATTCCCAGCCCTTGAGGGCGGTCATGCCGCACCATTGGAGGCCGGATCTAGGTTCAGATGCATAGCGCATTTACAGGAGAACAGGATAGGTCATGCATAAGTATCCTGACTTTACTATATCAGGATCTAGTTCTCTGTCATTAAATTAATCATACCTCTAGTAAAATAATAATAATTTATTGAGGGGTTTTTGTGTACTTTTCTANGTCATTCTATTCATCTCCTCAAATGGCAGCCCATATTGTATTGGGAAGAACACTACCAAAATGTATGATATCCACTGGCAGTGCTGTACAGGAAATCCTGATTGCAGTAAGTAAGGAATTTGAAGAATTCTGACTAGACTTAGGACAGAGCAATAAGTTTGTAGACTGAAATGAAATATGAAATGAAAACTGGTACGACAGGTTGTATAGGACACAGAACTGTAAAGCACAATGGGGCTGCCTTCCCAGGTATGTTCCCTTCCTCGAGTGATCGAAACGTAAGTGCAAGGTAATAAACCATTATGTAGAGAAGGTTATTCTTTGCGAAAGTTCTTTATTGATTAAGTGAATGTTTTAAAAGTGAGTCATAAATTAGATTACCAATATTCTTATGTGCAGGGTCTAGGACAAGAGCGTTCATAATCTTATACCTCCCAACTGTTCCGATTTCAGCGCTTTTGGGTGAAGGTCCGGCTGTCCCGTATGTCTATCAGTTTGTGCCTGATAAGTGGTTTTGAGGGGGTTTTTTTCATGAAAATTTGTCCCAATCGCAGCACTGTAAATGTCAAGAGGTGTGTAGTCTTGCTGTTTTATTCAACGAGGCTCCTGGTAACGCACTATTAGTCGTATGGAGGTTGCTGATCACATGTGGATGAGGCGACAACATAATCAAGCTTAACAGTAAAAAAGAGATGAATGTTCATGAAAAACAAATGTTATCTTCAGCAATCTTCGCTATCTAACATATCGACACCCACCATGTGTTTACAGCATATAAGAGCCATTTTGATTGCCCAACATATATCCTTAGAATTATTCCTAAAGTGTTCTACTGTATTAGCCTTTACCNCCCCAGATGGGAGGCTATTCCACTAACCTTTGTATGAAGTCATTTTTCCATACTTTCCTCTTAACCTACCACCCTCCAGTTTATATGCATCTAATAATTGTTTCTTTGGAACGTGCCGCCCTCCCGTACCTTATAAAACCCCATGATATATCTGAAAGCTGCTATTGCACCTCTATCCCTTCTCTGCTCCAAGTACCAAGATATACATGTTTAGCTCTTTTAAGCTGTTCATCATATGTCCAATATATTCATAATGANGTTGCATTACTACTTCTATATTTCCTGGACTAATTCCTCTGGGTGTGGTATACAAAGCTTTCTCGAGCCCTTAGAGCTCGATTCTGCTTATTTTGTCTATAAAATGTACTTCTTACTTATGCCCCAGATTCAGAACTCTGCCTCTGTTTATATATGCCATATATAAACGTTTCATATGAATATAATNATATGATATAATTTCCATCCATATCCTGGAATTTTCTAAAAAGAAGGGAAGTCATTACTGTTAAGTAATCCAGAGACTCTTCTTCGCAAGGTGTATGCAAAGCCAGACTGACCCACAAACCACCAAGTGACATCATTCCCGANTCTTCCGTGCTCTTTACTAACTTTCATTGCGGAATGGAAGCAAGATAAAGTCAGTCACAGAGGAGGAGTCGAACCTTTCACCCATCCACTGGCTCAAGATTGTTTCTAGAGGTTCCAAACCACATTGCATATTTGTGGTGAAAAGCTAAAATGTGTTTTTTGGACCCGTGTTTGATCTTGCTAGTTTGATGCTTGTGTGTTTGAAAGCCNTGCACATTCAGAGAATGTAAAACTTGCAGAGCAGCCATTTGGAAAGCCCCAAAACACAACTCCGAGTCGAATTTCCCATAATGAGCTCTAATTAATATTACATTAAATAACATTGCTTATAATAGCTTATGCCAAACTATCGTCTTTCAGATGAGTACATTAGCACAGATGTNATCCAGGATGCTGTGATACCAATTAGGAGCTTTTGAACGGCAATCAGAGGTAGTTTCAACACAGCGTTGTTTATATTGACTGCTTTTTCATACTGCTTTAGAATTTGCCAGTAAAATATTTGTTTAGCATTCACAAAACTTCTGCAAATGATTTTGCTGTCCGGAAGACAAATATTTCTCAGTGCATGAAGCAGGACATTTATAGGGGAGTGGGGTTCACTAGCCAAAATGAGTCAACATTTACTTGTATTTACCTTGTGCTTTTTTAATTTACTTCATGTTCGAACAGCCAAATATTTTTTTTTATTTTTACAATTTTTAATATGTTTGACATAAATGATAGATATATATGGCTTACAATTAAATGGAGAAAGTTTCGTGAATGTAAACTCACAGTGCACATAGCTCAGATAGTTTACAACAGATAGAATGTTTGCATCACATGTGACTTTTTAGGTTACTATTACACTTGTTGCTGCATAAAAATAATTACACAGGTAGAAACTGTTTTTTTTTCCTTTTAATCAGGGCTCGAAGTGGGCCGGTATATGCCGGTATGGTATACCGGCACGTCTCCCGCTAAGCCACGCCCTCCCTATTTCTAAGCTCTGCCCCCTTAGCACTGGAGGGGGAAACTTTAGTTTAAAAAATTGCAGGNCTGGGGGTGGGGCTTATGTAAGGGGCGGGGCTTAGCGCCATACCGCCACCTTACTATCCCCACTTCGAGCCCTGGTTTTAATTATGACCTACAACACCACACTTAATTCTTATGTAAAAGTATGTAGTATGTGGCACATTATAAATATTATTATTATTATTATTATTATTAATAATATTAATCATAATAATAATTAATTAATAATAATTCCAGAAGTCTGGTGAGTGTTCTGTCTTTGGTTCTTTTCCTTCATGCACAAAAGAAGGAAGACTGAAAATAAGACTGTACAACACAAGGGACAGCTATGAACCTATCAAGTAAGCCATACAGTAGACATGCATTCCTCAATGAAACCAATGGATATGGCACCATCTGGAGACTATGATCATTAAAGGCTGGATATACATAAGGCGAGTTGGGATGATGTCCTCAAAAAAAACCCGTTGGACAAGGGTGGCAATAAAGTTCTTTGACCACAAACACTTTATGTAAATGAAGTAGACATTATTTTAGAATTTAAATTATTAAGTTTCTAAAGAAATTTTAACATAGTGGCATAGTCTTCTGATTTCAGAAGGGAGTTACAATGTGGTTAGTTACTGATGTATGATATCTATATAAGAGCAATTAGCTATTTCCTGAGGGCTATGCTTTCAATTAGTTTTTTCTTCAGCTACTGGAATTTGTTTTTACAAAGGACTATTTGCTTTTTAGGGATGTTTCTATCTACAAGTTTGGGGAATGGCGATGGGAACTGCATACGCACCAATGTAATGCCAACCTGTACATGGGTTAGTGGAAGTAGTATCATCTTCTCTGAAGCAAATGAAAGGCATGTGCCTCATGTGCTCATGAGGCTAAGCTATACATATGGCATCCTGTTCTTTTGGCAGGATGACCCACTCTTGCTACATTCATTT
>JABWIB010000431.1:0-13226 GCA_016617825.1 Platyplectrum ornatum
TGTAATGACTATTTAGGTAAAGACAGAAATACTTCAGAGTGACATTACATCTTGTGTAGCTCCTATACATGAAGTAAAATTTTGCTTCTAAGAAACACTTGCAACATGCCACTATGTCGGAAAAGACATCTCGTGGCACCCTAATGAGAGCATCGTGGCACCCCGGGGAGCCTAGGCACACAGTGTGGTAAACACTGGACTAAACTGTAGAATATTTTTATTTAAAGACTCCGGTAATAAAAGTATCACAACATGTACTGTACATTAACAGAAATGTAATTGAATGTCACTTCAATACTCCTGTATTAGAAAGCATGTACAATCATTTTACTTGTTAAAGGAGATTATACAGTGCTGAATTGGGACTGGTAATTAAATCACCCAGGCTCGCTTACTGTAAGGTTCTGGCTACTTGCTAAGCAGACAGTCTCATCAATCTCTCAATGACATGGTCATGTATTTTGCTGACATCTTAAAAGAAACTTCCTACATAAGACACTGGCCATATTACTTATGCGGTGCATCAGTTGCCAAATGAAGCAGTTGTGTCGTCTACCACCAAGCACGCAGATCTTCTGAACACGGCTGCATAATTTACTGTAGCTACAGTTGTAAGATGTAACACAGGTACAGATACAAGTATTACTGTCACATACCTATAACTTGCTCAGGAACATCAGTTGCTTAGTAACGCAGACACAGATTTTGCCAACAGCCTGAAATATCATTTTTAAACATATATCTAAATAATTCCTGACAAATAAGGCCCAGCCCTGCCCAAGCCCAACCATGACACCACCCAAACCCCACCCAGCTCTGCCCAACTCCACCTCTTTTCAGCCTGTTTATCCCCTAATCAGGACAAAGTGCAGACAGGAGGAATAGTCACCCGAAATCAGGACTTGCTGGAATCGGCACACTGCAAATTAAATTTATTAAATTCATCCCAGAGGTTAATATTTAATACTGGCTTCTACAATGTGCTTTCATGGGGTATGACTGGTAAAGTTTGTCTAAAGTCTCTTGTTTTGCAATCTAATGTTCTGCCATAGTAGCTTCATCTAAAAGAAGAATTTTTGCTTTTCTTCAATAGAGTTCATCCTCATTGATGAGATTGATCTCACTAGTTCAGAATGTTAAATAGTGATTGATATATCCTACCACCTTCCTCAATATTAGCAGTAATGCCAGTTAATGCTGATGGTCGCGCAAGGTTTCCTTCTCCTCTTATGGTTATTTTTGTGCCAAAATGTTTTACCACTGCCTCCTGGGCCATCAAAGAAAAGCATTTGCTTCCCACATTCTCATTGTAGGCTACTTTAATCTTTATCTATCTACAGTATCTATCTATCTATCTATCTATCTATCTATCTATCTATCTATCTATCTATCAATCGATTGTACATATACGTGTATATGTATAAGTAATTTGCATGATGGTACTTTGCTTTGTTTCAGAAATTTAGATGTTTTCTGGAGCTGTAGGTAGGCCAAAACCAGCACATTTTTGTTACTTTGAATAATAAATAAACATCTTAAAGGATTTCGAAATTACCATACTATACTATACTATTGAACTATAGTCAAGAAATAATACAGTACCTGTACAGAAAAGATGGTGGATTTACAAGTACAGGGGTATTGATAAACACTTCAAGATTAGGTGTGACATAAAGAGGAACCTTTTTAAAAGGAAATAGTTTTTCCCCTACAAATCTCAAAACTGTGGAGAACTTTAAAAGAATTTTCAAAATTTGAGAAAAATCTGCTGAATGTGAGGCTGTAAAAACTTTACATGGTTCATACTGACCAAACAGGGTGATAAAGGCAGCAGTATGGTCATTATGGACAGAGAAATGTATATAAATAAGAGACTTAGACAATTAGAGGAAAAGACGTTTTAGAATTTTCTCAAACCCTACAAAGTTATTTCAGAAAGAGATGTATAAGATTTCGAGAATATCTTTGGAAGAGGGTAACATTGCTAAGGAAGAGTTCTATTTTCTCAAATATCCTGTCACCCCAGGATTATTTTGGTTATAAAAAATGCACAAGCCCATTACACATCTACCTAGGCGATCTGACCGTAATTTTTTTGGTGTGGGGTTTACAAGGTCACATAGCTTATCATAAATCTCACATCTGGGTCACAATACATCGTTTGCTGAAATGTAATATTATTCAAATGGAAAATAGTGAATGGGATTCTTACATTAGTAAGTACAATCTTTGTACACAAACATACCATATAAGCTGGGTATATCGATTAATTTAAAAAAGTGTCCCTGGATGTGAATATTTATCATTAATTCAACTTGATTTATTTGAACGCACAATTATTGTTTGATAATCTATTTTATTTACAATCGCACAGGACGGCCATGGGCGCCAGATTTGCACCCAGTTTTGCCAATTTATATATGGCGGAACTGGAGGAGGAACCCATATTTAATGGACCCTTTAGCACAAATCAATTTTTCTACGGTTGATTTATTGATGAATTTCCTATTATTTGGAATAAGGGTTTAAATTTGACAATCAACTTTGTTTCTTTTAAAAATTCTGTTTCTTTTTTTTATTCTTTACTTTACTCAGATTTCAAGGGGATAACATTACTGAGGATGGGGGAGTAGAGAAATACAAAATAAGTAAGACACTTCCATGTACATCAATGCAACCTTGACAGCACAACAGTAAGTTTTCTAGTTCACAGGGTGCATCAAAACAATAACAAATAGCTCGTCACACTGAGTCGCAAAAGAGATCAGAAGGGAAATAATGGAGGCAAGAGGAATAGGGAGAATGGGTAATGGTCTTAAAATCCCAATTCATTAAACTTTTACTTCACATTTTGGCATGGAGAGGATACATTTATTTGGACATTACATTGCCCATTTTGGATAATAAAATAATGTCTTGTAATTCTAGAAAAGAAGTATCTTAGTTACTACTTACACTATAGCAATGGTCATGATAGACCATGGTTTAATATCATTCCAAAAAGCCAATAAGGGTTGTTCACAATATAAGTGTACATGCACTAAGGACTTTATTTCAGAAGCCTCATTTATGATAAGGGTACGCTCACATGCGGGTCTGTGCCATTGTGCGAGAGAGGGGAGTTCACTGGATGACACAGATTAGTGCATAAAGAGTTTGTCACAACCCTGGCTTCATTAGCATGCCTGTCCCCACGTACATTGAAGTTTTGTATGTTTAATCAATGTAATAGTAACATCTGAAACACGCATGTGCATATGTAATTTACAAAGAAAACCTGCATAAATGACATCCAACTGTATTTATAACCTCCCACTCTGCCCTTTTTGACATTAAACAATAGGACAGTAACAACGCACTCAACTAAACTACAAGGAACACTCTGCTGAAACGTAGATGGTGTAGACAGGGGCCGTTCTAGGTGTCTATGTATTTTCTTGGCTCCATTGACCATATAACTGACCATATACCTGATTAGGTATGCATACAGCTTTACTACCTACAAATGAGAAGAAAGAATATACTAGCCTTATTGTGTCACTGGGGAATATTTAAACTCATCACACCTATATGCATATCTTCTGCTTTCTCATTACAGATATATTTTAAACCTTTATATTTAGAATACCATTTATATTTGTAATAATATCTATAATTTAAACTTTAATATAAAGGTCTCCAGTGCAGCTACCTGCATTTCCATGACAACACATAATAACTATTGCTTATAAAGAATGCTCTATTACACAATCTTAAAGGATGAATGACATAATTATGCTGCATTCTAAGAAGTCTTACAATTTATGTAATGAAAATAACAGTGAAAAATCCTGTTACACATGGGAGCTATTGTACTGTAATATATAACAATTTTCTAAAGATATGGTTTCATGAGTAATATTTTAGCACTGACTAAGGGTAATGTATCATTTATTTTAACAAACTCAGCATACAATTATTATTTTTGCATTGTTGCTTTGCGTAATTTAGTGTGACCAAATTATTGCAGCTCCTCTTTGTGTTTCTCTGGTCCCAGACAGACATTTAGGACTTCATCAATGGGTTCCGGTGTTGTATCTGCCATGGCGGGCCTTCCTTTATAGCAATGAATACACTATATAATAAGAACTACTGTGTAAATCCATTACTGATTATTACATTTTTACATTTTTTCAGGGCTTTAAGATCCACTTTTTTTTACATATGCCATTCAACCCCCAAAATATTATACTAATCATTCCATTTGGTCCTATTAAATATGCTAACTCTGTACATTCAAACCTGACTTCCCGCATTTTACCAGCTATATGTACCACAGATTTATAGAATGCTTTTGGGATGGATAATTTATTACATTTATACACCATATACACTTGAGTATAAGCCTATCTTTTCAGCACATTTTTTGTACTCCAAGTGCCCCCAGGGCTTATACTCAAGTAATTGTCCTGGATGATGCAGGGATGTGAGCAGCTGCTGGGTCTGCGATACAGTTATCAATCCACATAGCCAAATCTGGCTTGCAGGGTTTGCAGCCTCCTTAGGTCTCCTGTTGTGTTTCCTCTCTGTCCCCAGATATCAGAGCTGCATACATTACTCACAGCTAAGATGGAGCTAAGGTAAAGGAGGGGGAGAGTGTGACACTGGCAGGCAGCATGCCACTCACCCACCACACTGGGCCTACAGAGCTGACACAGGTATGATAATGTGCTGTATGGGTTATAGCATAGCTTTACATTGCCTATATAAGCCGTATATTAACCCTGCACATGCGAGGAATAGGGGAACAATAGAGACATATAGGGGAAGATCTATAGGAGCTGGGACATAGAGACCAGAAACAATGCAGTCCTATGGGGGCAATGATCAGACATACTGGGGGGAGGCTTATACTCGAGTCAATAAGTTATCCCAGTTTTTTAGGTGAAATTAGGTGCCTCAGCTTATATTCGGGTCGATTTTTATCAACTTATCAAGTTTGAGCTACTGCCATTTTCAACTCTTGTTATTGATGCTTCACAGTTCTGGGGTCCAGTGCTCTTTCGGTGGAGAGTTTCTATTATCTAACCAAGTGTAGGTTTCCTCAGGGTGTTTATTTTTTTTTTTTTTACATTCCAGAAACTTAAAGGGTTTAGGGTTATAATAGATTCTAATGTGTATGTTCTGTGGAAGAGACAATGCAGAAGTGAGCACATGTCAGCTGCTGTGATATTCTGATGTGATATGTGATATCTCTATGTGGTTTTCAACTGTGCATGAATAGTGAAATGTGCGCAAATGGTAGCTACCGGATGGGATGTATTTGGCCCTGCTAAAGTCCCCTTTTCAAAATACATACAGTAGGAAGCAGAAATTTTGCATAGATGGGGAAAGTTAGGGTAAGGAAGCTGTGAGGTAACGGAGCGTGGCAGGGAAGGATTAGGGAGGGGAAGGTTGGTGTTGGGCTGCGAGGAGGTAAATGTTAGGGTTAGACTGCAAGGAGGTGAAAGTTTAGGTTAGGCTGCGGGGACAGGAGGGTTAGATTTAGGGTAGTGGAGGTTTAGGGTAAGAATTAGAAGGATGAATAGGGTTCATAAAACTTACCTGTTTGCACTTTGGGAGTTGTGAAACTCCCCAGTCGGCAGTCCTCTTTCGGAACTGCTTTGCAGTTGCCGTTGTGTTATCAGCCCTGGCGGAATAGGGCTGTTTGCAGCTACTAACCACATCCATGCAGACCTTAGCATAAATGACTTTGATGGGCGTGTATGGGTGGAGGCACTTAGTCAATGACTCCATGCAACTGCAACCCATCCACATTTCTGTATGCTCAAGATGCATTTAAACATTTGCACTTGCTAGTCATGTCTAAGTTGAAGACATACAAGTTTTTATATTGTAAGTATTCGAAGTATTTCACTGTGTTCACAAATGAATGTGCCATTCAGTTTACGTGTAGATTGTGCTCAGGTCTGTCAGGCGTCAGTGACCGAGATCTAGAACTTGCATTGTAGAAGCAATACTTTCTCATTGTCAGATGCTCAACTTTCTGTACTCTTAAGTGTCATTATCATAATGGAGAGAAGACAGAAGGAGCCATCCATAGAGACTCAAAGCTATAAGAATAGTAGCAGCCATAAAGTATGCACCACTAGTTTTGGAGAGAACTGGCAGGATAGAGAGAGGGAAGGTTGGCTCTGTCTCAGAGACACTAGATGGGTGCTTTCTACAAGGAGAAAAGGAATTTGCTGCACACGTCAAGTCCTCTAAACATATAGGTGATACGCAGAATATACTTTCCCTTATACAGGTTCTATAAATGCAAGTAATCACAAATCTTAAGAAATGTAGAAAGTCATAATTCTTAAGACAAGGGCCTAAATTTACCAAGCAGTGAGATTGCAGGGAAATTGAAAAGTTGCCCATAGCAACCAATCAGATTTAAGCTCACATCCTCCAGTATGTAAAATTAATCTGACAGCTTTAATCTGATTGGTTGCTATGAGCAACATCCCACTTTTCAATCTCCCTGCAATATCCCTGCTTAGTAAATTAAGGCCTAAGGGTTTAAACTAATTCTGTCTTCAGGCTTAACACTGTGTACTAATATGAGACCTTAAATGAGGAAGTCATGTAGGAGTCCAGTCACTTTTTATTTTGTTTAAGGGGAAATCTGTGTAGCCTTTAAATGCTATAATTTATTTTAATATTAATGCCAGTGTGATAAATTTTATCTTATATGCTTGTTTTAGACAATGTACATGTATAATTTTACAATTCGTCATGACGATGTGTGGGTGAATACAATATTCGTCAGTTAGTGAATTCCATTTTTGTATCCATTGTATGGCAAAATTNNNCACNNCGATATCCCATTGACGATCTGTAAACGTCAATCAAAATGANGAAAAAATACACATTCGTCACNTAGTGAATACACATTTGACGAAATCGTCAGCAATATCGTCAGCCACTGATGAATTCTTAAATTCGTCAGTTAGTGAATTCCCCCCCGATGTATAAAAAAAAATAGCAGCATCGTAGGTGAGTTCAGGTACATCAAAACAGGAGAAAACCCTGTGAAAGATGGAGGGACTCATAAGTGAAACACAATAATGGTAAACACATGACATAACCAAGAAGGCTTAAAGCATCTTCATACAACAAAGGAAAAAGAAGGCATATACCATGGCTGGCAGGTTACTCTGGAGCTTTGCAGGCTAGAAGCAGGAGCTGAGATTACAGTAGAGAACTCCCTGGATACGCAGCCACCTGGAGCATATGATTAAAAACAGGAACCAGGCTCCTTGATGAATCAAGTTGTTCTGGTCATGATATAAATTTAATTAAAAATTGGATTTCACACACTTAGTGGTCCCAGAGTGCCCAGTAATATATGACTTTTCTGTTATGTACTTATTAATTGTTGGAGTCAGAGGATGCACCTATAACCCACGTAAATACTAATATATTTAAATATGATGGAATCATAACTAACTGTTATAAAATATATAAGGGAGGCCATCACAAGTGCTGTGCCTAGTGCGGACCTAACCATTCTTTTTGAGAGTATGACTCGGTGACTGACAGAGCGATCAGGATGCTTGACACGCTGATTGTGACAGTCTGAAAGTTTCTACCTAACTTTCAGCCTCTTCTGGACACTCAATGGAAACACTGCAAAGTAGCTCCCTGCTTCTCTGGTCACTAGCTGCAGCCCTGCCACGCTGGGTGAAGGTCCCTTTCTCCTCCACGCTGCTCTCACCTCCTCTCTTCAGCCCACACGGCCGTTCTGCCCTCCCACCACCAGGAATCCTGGGAGTCGAGCCCTGATTCGCTCACCACGGCCCTGCAGAGCATGCTGGGCGCCACAGTGGTACCTGGGAGGGATGATGTGCTGAGCCCTGTCTGGCTCACCACTCACTTCTTTACCAAGATGGCTGCCTGACTGGCTCACGGCCCAACCACCTGACATAATGGCAGTGAATCAGAGCTGATTCACTGCCAGCTCTGACTTTCCTACTGTCCCTTGCTGGAGCTGGTGGGGTGCCAGTCAACACACCAGTGAGGGTGGTCACAACCACAGCAAGGGTGCCGCTGCTGACACTTCCAAAGGTGGATTTACCAACAGCAATCTTTCGTCATACCAACATGTGGAAACATATATGAATCTGGGATTGTGGGGGGCAAGGATTGTAATGTACCTTTCCTACACATGGAAAAGGTTCTTAACAGATTTTTCTTTGGCGCGAGTAGCATTAAGCCATTCCATTTGGAAGAAAAAGAATAGTTTGTTATTGAAAAAGGTAATATTAGGTAGCATAGGTTATACTTGCTTCTAAAATTAATTATAGCCTGCCCCCTTGCCCCCTCAAAAAAAAACCTGCAAATACGTAATCATTTTTTTTTTTTCTTAGTGTTCAATAAATCCACATATGTCTGCACTGGAGCCTCCAGCAAAATAGTTCTAAGCTGCGTCCTATATTTGGCTTCTGAAGGTTTCTTTTTTTTTTAACTTCATTAATAGCGTGCCCACTCATATCACCACACTTCCCATGGTTCCGCACTAAGTAAAAAAGGTACAAAAAAACCCTGCAAAACAAATCAACTCCATTTGTAAAAAGCTATTTTCCCTCTTGGACGGTTCTCTTGCCTCCCTTTAAATATATATTTTTTTCACCCTGTGAGACAGAACTGACTGCCAAAAAAAGGCCAATCAAAACATCTGCTCTTTCCTTCTGGCCTTGTGGTTATGATGGAAGTCTACAGATCATGCTGCTTAGATATTGCTTATTTCCTGCTGCTACTTTATTATCTTTCTTTCTTAGTGCGGCCCTGAAGCTTTTGGTTTTTATGTTCAGTCCTCAGGCGAGGTTACGTTTCTGAATTGCAACTCTCAAACAGGTATAATAATGGTTGAAAAGACAGCAGTCAATTAAAACCCTCAAAGACGCTGAGGCAGACAATAATACCATGGAAAAAAAGAGTAAGACAGCGAAACCACACGGAAAATAGATTTAATTAATGAACACAACTTCATTTCATTCCGTTTTAATCCATGAATTAGATGTATAGTCTTCTAACTTAAATTAAAAATGAGGAGCAATTGAAAGTTGTGATCTAACCTACAGGCAAACTAATGTTCTGTTTATTTTGCACTGGTAAATACACTTTGTGGAATCTTCATTAGTAGCGCTACACCAGTACGTAGTAGAAGAGAATTAGCTAAAAATGAGATTATAGCATTATGCATTTACTGGAGATATGTTGGCTGCATGATCATGATGTGCATCTCCCCTTCCACCACACCCCCCTGGGGCTCCTGAATACCAAGAGAAGGCCAGTGGATCACATTTTAGGGGGTGTCCTAGACCTAGCACCCCCCCCCAAGTGAAGGATGCACGGCGTGACATCATCACATCACGTACCGCCACGACGTGATGATGTCACGCTGCTTCAAAACCACCGCGGAGGGCAGCAGAGTAATCCTGTCCACCATAACGGTTTTGAATTATCTTTTTTTTTACACATTTTTCTTGGTTTTTTTTTTACCAATTAATTTTTTTCCGCTGCCTCACTGCCGCCCAGGTCAAGAATTTATTTTGCACCCAATGGCATTACCACTACTGTTTACCTAGAATATTGGTCCTATACAATATTGTCAGTGTTATGACCCAGTATCCAATGAACAAAGGGCCCTTTTTCACTAAACTGCGGGAATGAAAAAGGGGAGATGTTGTCCATAGCAACCAATCAGATTCTAGCTTTTAGTTTACTATTAGATACTAGAGAATATCAGATTGATTGGTTGCTATGTGCAATTTAATGAATAAAGGGCCGATTAAATGTTGATTCGCTGTTTGCGCATTATAGAGCCGATTTTTAGTTTGCAACTCATGGAGCCGCATATAAAAATATGTGAGACTTCCCTAGCTCATGACCGTTTTTTTGCGTCTAAAGCTCGGATAGAACCGGCCTCTAAGTATCTAGGGACTATATTTACTAAGCAGGAAGATTCCAGGGAGATTGAAAAGTGGGGATGTTGCTCATAGAAACCAGTCAGGTCCTAGCTCACATTCTCCAAAATGTAAAATTAAACCGAGAGATTTATAGATGCAGGTTACATAAAAAAGTCATCATTTAACACTGTGTAGTTTGTATATTAAGATGAAGATTGCAAGAAATAGTCAACTTACCTGAAATGCCCATTAACTACACAACATTGTTATAATGCAGCAGAGATAAGTCAGAAATTGTGAACAGATAACTGACCCAGAGCATTTTTGGACTGTCTTGTCACCATTTGTCAGATCTATTCTTGTCTACACCTGGATGCTGCTGCTTGTACATACACATATATGTAGACTCAAATGTCCAAATAGTACATTAAAACATATTCAACGTTGTAGTATTTGTTTCTATCACAAGAGGGCAGCAACATACTATATCAGAAGTCAATTATTCAATAAATGGAATGAGGCGACTGAGGGTGTAGAAAATGCAATTAATGAAATAGCGAAATCTTTGCAGGTTATCAGGCTTGTTTTCTCTGTAATAGATGATAATGCAGTTTAGAAGTTTCCTCGCTGTTATGGATCATGGAAGAACAAGCAAATTATATATTAAACTAATCACTGATCCTGCATGCATGTCACAGCTCGCTTTTCTATTTCACCTATCCTTCAATTGTTTAATATATTCTCCCTCTACATTTGTCATTAATCTATTATTTCATCTCCCAGTCACTTTTCAGGCTACCACAATTCTCTTCAAAAGAATATTTGCTAATTGTAGTCGTGATTTATTGATAGTTGTGTTTTTCGGTGTGAAGGATTTATTCTTCATGTGGGTATTTTGAATATAATTTGAAGCAATTTGAAAATGGGATAATGTAACAGTCGGGATAACTGTAAAGTGACTTTAATATAATATAGGAAATAGAGATTTACTGTAGTTTATTAAGTATATTATATAAACAAAAACATTTAAAACTGCGACCTCTGCCCCTAACCCTTCTATGAATGTAAGAATACAACAATATAACAAGATATATTTATTTCAATGTATATGAGGACTCAGACTGCTGATACAATACACTGATAGCTGAGATAACAGTGGCAAACACGGTATTATAAAGGTTGGGGGTGTGGGGGTTCCAAATGCTTGTAATGCATATAGGGTATACTAGTGCTGTGGGGATGGTGCACCATATAAAGGACATGTTGGGTATATGAGGTGTCAGGTAATGGCACATAGTATAATATATATGGGTTATATTTGGGTATACAGTACAATGTGTACCATCTCCAGACCTCAACTACTGTATACCCCACATTTATTACAGCATGTGCAGTATGTGCTATTGCCTAATATCTAGGGGTCTGGAGTAGACTCACTATATAAAGTGTATATACAATATAAAACTGTATATAGTGTGTCATTCCTAAATCCTGATATACCACACATACACTATAGAATGCCATCTCAGACCCCCATACCTCCCAACATACAGGGGTCTGAGGTCGAGACACTTAAGCCTCGCCCCCGGACTGCCACAAACTCCACCCCCAGACCCGGCAGACTTCACCCCGGGTTGCGGCTAATGTAAGAAATAAATGATTTATCATGTTTGTCCCCTTAGCGGGAGGGACAGCGGGATAGTCCCAAAGTGGGACTGTCCCACTGAAAGAGGGACAGTTGGGAGGTATGGACCCCTAATGTGCTTTATGCAGTGTGCCAGATTGACATCCCTTATATAACCCATGTTATACAGCTATATTAAGGGGGGTTCTGGGCTATTACCACTGGATATCATATAGTGACCACACACTGTGTAATAATTGTAGCATCTTCCAGGTACGTATAATAGAGTTTATTCTTATTGCTTTCAGTTGGACTGTCCCGCCTGCTTCACAGTATGTCCCACTAAGGGGACATACTTGTAGAAAAGTGTTTTCTTTGTACATTTGCTGTGGTTGCGACCGAAAAGGGGTGGGGCTTAGACGGGACTGGAACTGAGATGGGCTGGACCGGGGCGGAGCTTATGTGTCCCAATGTTCCCCCATAAAAAGTTGGGAGGTATGTAGTCAGTATAGTGTGTGTGTGTGTATATATATATATATATATATATATATATATATATATATATATAAATATAAATATATATAAATGTCCGGGGCCACTTAAGGTGTGAATACCGCACTCAATTATCATGCATAATTTACTGGTGCACGGCAAGCAGGAATCATAACTAAAGAGCATTACCAGCACATCAGTTAAGCAAGGATCAATCCAATAGCTGAAATAATACTCAGGAAGAATATGTCCACAGTCATCCAAAAAACTCAAATATCATAATCCAAAGAAACAGGAAATCCAAATTAAAAAAATTAAAAAAATTAAAAAAATATCCATTCGCACTATGTGCATAAAACCAGTCCTTCAGCGGTATAGATTATCTCATCCACAGGGCTTAAGCGGAGTTTGGAAAATCCGGGACGGGACATGTTCGGAGGTATGCTATTGCTAAACTGTCCTCCTCCACTCTGCTGAGGAAAAGATTGGTGACCACTTCAGCACATGCTCAGAAGATGCATTTTTACATACATTTATATTTATATAGTTTTAAACTTTATATATATATTCAGATGTTGGTGCTGGTCATTTGACTCCATACGGACAGGTATGAAATGTGAGTAGACGATGGGCCAAATCTAGACTTCTGCAGGTCCTGTGAGACCAGTCCCACTCACAGGAATTTGCATGGTGACCTTGCAATGTCCTTACTTAAAATGAGAAAAGTTAGATAGGGCTGAACCCAACCCCCACTGTACAAATAACATCCCACCCCTCATTCACTATGTCCACTATCAGTATGCACACCGCCTTTTCCTGCCCTGATAGAGACAGCCACACAATTAAGTAATGTCTTGGACCGGGTCCAATACTGTGTCCATAATGGCCAATTATGTATCAAAATAGTTTACATGATTGGGAAGTTTCCTGTTTATAGTATCAAAAGACCAGATTCAGACTTGAGGTACTATTGACTTACTCACAACATGGAAAAACCATATTGAATTGCAGGGGAGGCGAAATGTAGTATTAGAGGTGAGAGATGATGCTTCCTAGCCCAAGTGTAATAACAGTGTAACAGTAACGCTGGTCAGTATCTGTGTGCAACATGCAACAATAAAGTATTCTCCCTGCATGCACACACTGACATTCATTTTACCCCCCTGCAATTCAAC
>JABWIB010000431.1:21113-37577 GCA_016617825.1 Platyplectrum ornatum
TATGGCCAGTTTTATAGTCAAGAGTGGGCAAAACCATGTTGAATTGCAGGGGAGTTAAATTGAATTAGTTGCAATCAGTATTACAGGTGAGACATGATGTTTCCTAGCACAAGTATAATAACAGTGTAACAGTAACGCTGGTCAGTATCTGTGTGTAACATGCAACAATAAAGTATTCTCCCTGCATGCCAACACCAACATACATTTTACCTCCCTACAATTCAACATGGTTTTACCCACTCTTGAAAAATCTTTCGATTGGAACAATTTATCTTAATGTGTGTACCTAACTTAACACAAGATTTGACTCAACCGGAATGCCAACTTGCTTGATTCCCCTTTAATATAAGTGGGTCAGAACTTATATAAACTGATGAGCACACAAGTGTGGACATTTGCTGTACAGAAAAGTAGTTCCAATTCAATAGAAACACGAAAACAAATGCAAATACGCACATTTTTATATTATTTAAGCTGCCATGCTGGGTATATTATGCTGTTTTCCCAAGAGAAACAACATGAAAGGGAGGAAACCAGTGCTCTTAATTGTTAACAAAGTTGCTTAATAATGATGTAAATTTAGTTTAATATCAAAAGAACATTCAGAGGACAGCAGAATGAAAGTAGTTTTGGCCATCAATTCACTATAGCTCTAATTGAATGATTAAACAGTAAAATATAACATGACTATGATAAAAGTGTATCACAATAGACATGAAATGTATATGGGGTATGATTTATTTTTCCTGAAAATTCACTTAATTGAAAACTCGTTACTAATCAGGTTGTAGGCCTTTCAGATTTGAGAAATGACTGTTTGGCCCTTATTAGTGAAGAAATAGAGCCAAAGGTGGCCCTAGGATTTTAGGGGCCTGAAACAAAAAAATGTTAATGAATGGGCACCCCACCACAAGTAATTGCCGCTCCCCGCTCGAATCCCTCACTGCCACGGGTCACGTCCAATCATGTGCCCCACAGCCAATCAGGGTGTCAATGGAAAATTGGAGTGGGGAGGGATAACCAGCGATGGGGAGCCTCCTGTGAAGTTGGCAGCGCGGGTCCCCATGAGTCACGAGGCCCTAGACAGCAGCTTATCTTACCTAGGACTGCCTATGCCTAAAATATTGCTGTCCTCTCCAGCTAGTAGTGGCAACTTATACAAATAGGGTTACAGTGATGCCAATACTGCAGCTTTAGTGAGAATCAGAGTAGAGGAAGAGTGGACATTTTATCCCGAACTACCTGTGTTCAGTGTAAACGTTGTTGACCCGGAAATTTCACCAAAATATCAGTAATTTCCTGGGTAAACACTATTTTAATCATTTCAGTAGGATGATATAATCTAGTTCATCAGGCACTCTGGAAGCACTAAACATCAGCTAGTGCACGTGTAACATGCACACATCCTGTAATCATTTATTAGCCTTATATTCCTAAAATACTAAACATATATAGAGGCAAGGCAGCTCTTTCCCCTTTCTGTTTATCACTTTCTAACTTTTAATAAATTATTATAAATTAATAAAATTAGTTATTATTATTAATTATTATTGTAAAATTAATAAATAAATGATGATATATAATATATAATTTTGTATTAGTAAAGTTATTTTTTAAATGATATTCTGCGTGTGTCCTTTGTTTCATTTAATCCTGCCATTTTTTACAAGCCACCTGCATTATATTAGGGAGCAGATATAATTCTGCATGATATGCCATTCCAAAGGAATATTAACATCATAGATTCTATCGCTCACCTCAATGTTCACCTACCACAAGAGACAAAAATTGGCACATTTTGCACCTAAACCCGTCATCGTGGTTAAATGAATCTGTCCCCTTGACTACAATTTGTCAAACCTGTCAACGTTTTGATATCTCAATATTTTGACTGACAACAATTATACCAGACAAATTTGAGTTCACAGTCTTTACCTGTACTTTTTTAAAATGTATTTATTAATATGCCTAAAACATAAATATTATATAATTATAATTGTTTTATACTTCATATTTTCTTACTTATGATGATTGTTTTTTGTCATAACCCCCCCAAAAAACCAATGGCACATAAATCATAATAAATCCCTAAGTTGTCAATTTTAACTATGAAGTTAGGGCTTATGTTAAATGCTTAATATATAATAATGTCTATGTGCAAACACACTTTATAATCCAAAGAGCAGATTAAAAAAGACAATATTTTATTTACTATGTAAAATAGTCACTGAAGCAGAAGGCATGTTTCGTTCATTTCAATATGTCAGATATTTAGAAAACCTTATCTCTTTCTCCAAAGAAAACCAGGATAACAAGTGTCAGCCAGGCTTTTCTGTTCCTCTGCATGCACAGTTAATGGACAGAAAATTCATGTGTTTTCCTTTCAAAGTATTAATGAACAAAAGGAAACAAATATTGAGCTATAACAAAGCTGATTTCAAAGGAATCATGTTTATTTGACTTGGTCTATTGTACTTTACAAAGTCAAAGTGATCCGTATGGCCTATATTTCAGACAAAAGCTTTTCCCAATCTGGATGCGACAGATAAGTCATTTATAGAAAGGATTACTTATCTTCTGGGGTATATCAGAAATAAAAAATCAAAATGGAACCAAATACTTTCACCATATTTAGAATGAATTAAAAGCTGACCTAGAAAAGGAAATCTAGATTTCAATTATATGTTTAGCTTGACAAAATAGTTTAGGAGTAAGGAGCCAGGAGTGCCAGAAACCAAGACAATTCATGTATGAGTCACACCTTGCTTAAAACATGTTACATTTCAGGGAATGTTAAATTAATGTTATTGTTTGCATGCAATTCTTTGCAATTATACTTTTGCTTATTGTACACAGATTCTGACCAGCTTTACTGTTACAATGTTATTTAGACTTAGAAACATCATATCTAACATCATATTCACATGGTTTTGCACAGATATAACTTTTTGCACTTACTTTCATATCTGCATCCAGTCCTTTGTGTATGTCCAGAGTAAGCGGAAAAAGGTGCAAATTGCCACTCTGCCAAACCAGGTTACATTGTTAGGGGAGCACATTAATTACAATAGATTGTATAAGCCTATTTTATATATGTTGTGTGATCACTCAATTATTTTTTACATTTACATTTTACTTAAATTATTGTCCAATTGCTTCATGGAGACCCCATTTCACATATGGCAAAGGCCAAATAGACCTGTGCCAAGGCCTACTCTGATGCTTAGCAAGTCCTTGCTAGCGTGTTTTGTTGCTTTACCCTTTGCCCTGAGACTGTTACCGGGAAGTCCATGCTCATTTCCATGGGATTCACACATACGAGATACCATGATCACCAATTTTAAAAGCATGGTAATAAATGTGGTGGCTTACTCTCGAATTTGCACTCCTTTAGTTGCTGCTTGCGCAACTCTCAGGGTACCCATCTCCACAAGACATGATAGTGCTACTCCAAGACTATTACAACAGTCTTAATTCTGCAGATACAATCGACCATGTGGAGAAAGATCAGTTCCGGTCTTCGCTGTCCACCCTGAAGCTCACGCAGCACCTGGCAGATGGTCTCCTCACCCCATCACTCTCGCTGAAGTGGAGCTAGCTATTAAAGGCCTTAAGCCCTGATGGCTTTAGTAGTGAGTTATTTAAAGTATTATCCCCTGGGGTAACTGGGCTGCTCTATTTCCTGTTTGTTGACTTGCCAACACACCTCACATTCCCTTTATATATTAAGCTTAGCTACCATTAAGGTGATCCCAAAGCCGCATCGCTATATGGAGTTCCCTGGGTTTTATCACCGGTAAGACAGGACTGTCACACATATAGTTACTCCTCATTGCACTGGCTTTCAATCCCCTTGCTATTTCCCTGCGTTAATTTTAAACCTTTCGAGGGATGCAAGGCACTCCTCATACACTCCATGTTCTAGCAACCCTTCCTTTCTAGTCTGGACAATGTAACCGTTACTACATGTCGACAAAAGTTATTCTTTCCACTTGTGATGTCTTCCAAAACTTGCGCTCTACATTTTACTTTTTATATGTTCTTACAATTCAGACATCACACTGATATTGGCCTTTTACTGGTCACCGGCCTTTGAGGACATTGGAAGTGAATGTGTACATTAATTTCCTGTGGCACCCATTGGACATAGAATCACCCATATCCACTGCTCCACTACTAATGTCATAATGCAAAACAAAAAGCTTGTATAAAAGGTCATCTATTGCACTCCTGATGAATCAAAATCTTGGTCTTTGAGACAATTATCTAGAATAAGGGATATTATATATATATATATATATATATATATATATATATGTGACACCCCTAGATGGAGACGAGGTGCCTTAAAGTAAAAAAACAAACAAACATGGACACTAAGGGGCCGATTCAATCCCCTTCGCGCGAATTTTTTTCTGCCTTACGCTGTTTGTGTAAGGCAGGAAAACTCGCGTTTTTTCGTTCAAACAACAAAAACACGCGAGGTTTCAGTCCCGTAATAGACGGGAAAAAGCTCACTTCGCGTTTTTTCCCGTCTTCGCGAGGGATTGAATCGGCCCCTAAGTGACTAGACAAAAACAGGATTTTTGCTAGATCTCATCCCCACCTGGTTTTACTCTAAATATGGGACACCCCAAACTTGAAGGATAATTTGGATCAATAATCACTTCTGGGTTTATAAAAATATATTTATTCAAAGACCTTTTAGAGCATCCTGGCACGGGCTTAAACAGTTGCATAACCAAAACCAAAAAGTGAACATTTCCAAGGCATAAATTCACATTTGTATAATACACGTATTCTTTGGGAAAACAGCCACACACATGACTGAACATAAATTTGACTTATTACAGATGGGCAGTTACATTTGGGTCTATATGTTTGGCCGGACAGGTTTGGGTCTTAAGGGGTAATGCCATTTCTGGAGAAGAAGGTGTTTCGAGTCAACTCAGCCACTGCACCTTTCTCACCGGACGCCCTCTTAGGGGCCGAAGCATTCACAATGTGGTCCAACAAGTCAATATCGGGCGAAATATCAGGAGTACTCTACTCTGGTGATTCCTCCCAATTTTATGGACAGCTTAGGCCTACACTTCTGTGATAGTGCTGTTGCAGCCACTTCTCCCAATGGCGAACAGCACATGGCCTGCCCATCTTTCGGTTGGTGCGGTCTCTAAGGCGTCTCTGAGGTGCCATCTCCCCGACTTCTCTCAGATCCCACGTCAGTGGTCCAGGAGGTGGAATTTGCGGTTCATCAGGTGTTGCAGACCCGTCAAACTCATTGGGCCTACACACAGCCTGAATGGGTAACAGGGCATCAACTTGTTCCGCCAAGGAACTGGTCACTCTCCTCTCCATCCTCTCTCTTTCAGGTGTCTGCTCTCTCTCCCACATTTTCACCATTCTTGGCTCACTAATCTCACTCATGCTGGTATCTCATCTCAGCTTGCTGTTACTTTCCAGATGGTACCCTCCCAACTGACTTTTCCCGCTCTGACAGTTACTTATATCAATTCATCTCACACGTCTGTCCTATACTCTCACACCAGAATTGCGTAAACATCTAGAAATTGTTTTTTCCCAGCAACCACTTTAAACCCATGCCAGGTGAAACCAGAATTATAAGCCAATTAGTTTTTAATCCTCACTTTATAATAGTCTAATAGCATTAGTTAAACACTAGTGATGAAGTATGTAACCAGATGTACCAGTTTTGCTGGTAGTCAAAGATTAGTTATGTTAACTGCTAATGAGCGTAAGTAATTAAAGCAATGAGTATCCAAAAAGGGTACTATACTAATGATGTATCAGAGTTTTGGAAAACAATCCATTTCATCCCTATATATATATACTGTGTTTACTAGTTAAAAGAACTCCAAATTGACTAGCTTCTTTATGATTAACAGAGAACTTTATTTAACTATATTATGATATTAATAGCATTATGATAATGCATTTGTCATTTTATCATTACCATACATATAATAATTCAATTTTTCTTGCTCAATTCAGCATAGCTAATGATCTACATTATTTATCTTTACTTTTTTAAGATGCGAACATTGGAAAAGAGTTGTGTTAATTTTAAAAATGGATTGCTTTCCGATATAATTATATTTTTGTATTTGTGCTAACACAGCTAATTTGTGCAAATCGAATATTTAGCAAAATTCAAAGGTTAAGGAATGTTTATAGGTTGTGGGAGGGGTATATAATTTAGTCAGGGAATGAGTAGTTTATACATACAGTAGGACTGCAGGTGAGTTAGTCCTCTTGACTTTAGGATTCAGTCACCCACTCTCCATTTGTATAGTGCCTGTGAGCATCACAATCTTTGTTGCGAGGACATATCACCCCCTTTGTTGGTCCTCCTATGGGGGACCACCTTCCAGGTGCTGGGGTCATCAATTCTGGTGGGTCGAGTGCTTGCTGTAGGATTGGGCAGGGTTGCGAGGTCAAGCTGGAGGACCTCTTGGGTAAGTGGTACTGCTGATCACCTCCATATAGTAGGTTAATCTTTCAATTATTGTTGTGTCCTAGAGTTGTGTCCTAAATGCCTAGTGATTATACCATTTATATCAGAAAAGGGTGTCAAAAGCAGCAAAAAGATCAGAGAGAATAAAAAAAGTACTGACCTTTAGATTTATCAGTGATGTACTCATTGACTACCCTAAAGTGGAGTGTTGGGAAGGAAAGCCTGATAAAAGAGGATTGAGAAGGTTGTGTGAAGAAAGAAAGTGAATGAGATGACTGTAGGCAAATCTCCCAAGCAGATTTGAGGGCATGATAGTTGGGAAATGGACCAATAATTGGAAGACGAGTAGGGGTCAGAGTTTTATTTTTAAGAAGTGAATAGTACATATTTGAGTAAATATGGAAAGATAATGTTAGAGAGAGCTAGAGAGATATTTCAAATTGTAGTTAAGGTTGAAATAAGCACAGAAGATAAACTGATGTGTGAGGGTACAGGATGCAAAAGGACATGCAGTAGGAAGTGAAGAATAGAGCATGTACTTCATTGTTTTTTATGGGTTGGAATGCCAGAGTGGGGATGAAATGGGCTGAGCAGTTTGTTAGTTGAGGAGGAGGCTGACAATTCCTGACCGATCATGTCATACATGCCCTTAATGTCCAGTGCAAGATCCTGAGCACTGGTGGAAGTTGGAGGATAATGCATAGGAAGGTTTAGTATTAAAACAAGGTGCTTGGATTCAGAAATCCCGAGCTTTTCCAAAAGTGTGCTAAGCATTGGTATAAGTTGGTATAAAAACATCTCCCTTTATAGGATTTACCAATTTGACTTTGACTCTTTAATAAGTGTTGGTCCTCATGCTATAACGATGTTTTACCACCGCTTAGTTCTATTGCCTATTCAGATTGCCCATAAAGTTATTTGGACTGGCTGTCCATTAAATGATGTAAATATTATTGGGGAACTGTTAATGTTCTTTATAGATAAAGTATGGCTATTCCATTTTTATATATTTATTTATGCATGAATCATGTGAGTTAACCAGTACTACTGATGTTATATAAGTGTAACACGTAGTTGGGTTAACACACCCCCTGACAAAGTCCTTTGACGAAACGCCGTTTTACAGACTTCCTGGTGGAACTCCAGGTGCAATGTTGTGAGAATGATCCTGTTTTATGACTTGGAACGGACACTGATATGGTTATGGTATTCGTATCTGTTCTATTGTTTTACCATTTTTATGTAATAAAATTGATTTGCACTATGGAGCTATGGAGCACCCATCTTTTTTGTTTTGATATTCAAATATTTGGACACAGCATAGGACAGTGGTTCCCAAACTTTCTCAGTCGAGGCACCCTTAGGGTCTCCATAATTTTTCAAGGTACCCCTAAACCAAAATTATTTCCTTTTTTTATGTTTTTGAGTCAAAATAGCATAATAAGTATTTACGTAAAGATAGAAATACTTCAGGCTGACATAAAATCTTGTGTAGCTCCTATACAAGAAGTAAAATTGCACTTCTAAGTAACACTAGCAACATGGCACCAAGTTGGAGGAAACATTCCGCGGCACCCCAATGACAGCCTCGCTGCACCCCAGGGAACCTAGGTACACAGTTTGGGAACCACTGGCATAGGAGAATATATATATATATATATATATAAATATATATATAAATATATATATCTATAGAGCGAGCTAGAGAAAGAGATAAAGAATGTGTGACATATTTGAACTACATGATTTCATTCTTTTATATGCATAGATGACTATTTGGGATTTGTGACTCTACAATTTGTGTGTCATTACATGCAGGACTAGTTACTGGCTTAAATAATCTCTAGGTCAAAGAGGGTACACAGTAGGATAGCAGTTGTTAAGAAGCCCACGTAGATTTTCTTCCATCCGTCATTAGTGGCATATTTCTGGAATCATCACAGTTATTTATATATTACAAAATAAAACATCCCTGTTCTTTATCTTGCTTCAATTTATTATACATGTGCATATAATTATGTTTCTTTTATCTAAATTAAATAAGACAGGTAATGAAGCAAAAAAATATTCTCAAATGAGAGGTCAAAGTCTATTGCATCCTCTCCACTCAAATGGTAGGGCGTTCCACTTCTGAAAATTCATAAAGATTGATGACTGCACTTATAATTTTCTAATTTTCAATGCAGCCAGGGATTTAACTAGAACTATCATTTTTTGAGTGCCAAGCAGATTTCCTTTACTTTTGTTCAGAGCAAATGAGAAAGATCTCACAGTCCATTAAACAGGCAGTTCAAGTCATAAAGTGTAGCACTAAAGCACTCTCATGATGGAGAAGCAGTTGGTTTAATTTGCCACTGATGTGCTTACAAAGCTGTACAACTGGCAGAGTTCTTCTGCATACTGTATGACTCTATGCAAAAATCGCAGTAGGCAAGCCCACACCGAAATCCCTATTGACAAACACGCAAAAACACTGAATAAATAAGTATGAAATGGCCATTTGAAGAGACAATACTGAAGTTTGTTAGTATTATATATAGTGAAGTATATTCATAGAGTTTCCCATCATGGTTTGGACCAGGAGTTCTAAAGGACCACCACTGTACTCTAAACAGTATGATCTCTCTCATAACAGATGGCATTCACATGCATTTAGATGGTCTAACAGCACTGAACCAGAGAATGAAGATTTAATTCTTGCCTTAGGAATTTTAATTTAAAGCAATACTTTTTGGCGTCCTCTGTATATGGGACTCCACGTTTTTAGTATGTAAATTGCATTCTCTTTCTCACTCTATGAAGATTGGTCATATCCTAATATATGAAAGGCTGATTGGTCAGAGCAACTAGGTTGTATTGGGAGCAATATATATATATATATATATATATATATATATATATATATATATATATGTGTGTGTGTGTGTGTATACTTTACTTTTAAACTAGATCAACTTCAATTATAAAATTAGGATCGCAGGAGATCCAATATAGGTTGAACTTGATGGACTGATGTCTTTTTTCAACCTCAACTATGTTACTATGTTACTTCTTAACCATTTCTTTTTTGAACTTCATATAATTTATTATTCACATTTCACAATGCATTCATTACTTAGGCTTTCTTGGGATCCAGACAACAGTAACTAAACTGTAAATGGCTTTTCCAAGTAAGTTTTGAACATACAGTACAAAGTTTTACCTAACCCACAGAAGGAACATTTTTCAGCTCTGTATATGTGTTCCTCTTATATAACTTGTGGGCACAACTAGCAGGTGCGGTACAAACTACACCAGAACCCAGCTTTACGGGTGGTGATGAAAACTCCACTCTGTCACTCCGTTGTATATTGAAAAATAAAATTAAAACAATGAAAAGTGTTTAAGCAATGAAAAGTGCATAGGACAGCCGCATTGCTTAAAATAATTGATAGTCACCGGTCAGGAGAGCAGCCACGTCACAGACTCAGTGCCTGGCTAATTTGGTTTATTATTAACAGCCAATGTGTCAATGGACCAGATCCATACTTTACGTATTATTGACCTACTCAAGAGTGGGTAAAACCATGTTGAATTGCAGGGAAGGTAAAATGAATGTTAGTGTGTGCATGCAGGGAGAATACTTTATTTTTGCATTTTGCACACAGATACTGACCAGCGTTACTGTTACACTGTTATTACACTTGTGCAGGAAACATCATCTCTCAACTCTAATACTAAACGGAATGAATTCATTTTACCTCCCCTGCAATTCAACATGGTTTTGCCCACTTGAAAAATCTTTTGATTGGAACAATTTATCTTGTAGTGTATGGCCAGCTTTAGTCATCAGTAGTCATCAGACTTTAGTCATCAGAAGAGAAAGCTGGAGGCAGAACAAGAGCAACAGGTTTTTGTTAACTCTATAATCAAGGATATAAAATGTTCTACTTGTGTCTCTTTACTTAATGTATATATGCATACATAAAACTGTTTGTGTTTACATTCTGTCAATAAGGATTATTTTTCCAGCTCCATAATCAGGGAGTGTCTAATATTGGAACTGAAACGGAACCGTCTATTAAAAACACTGGGGTTGGATCCAATGTATCAGAAAACTTGGTGATTTTCCATGAACCGAACTTTATTTTTTAATGTAGCTGATACAATGACACGGATTGCTGTAGACAGCATGTTTTAGCCACCATTACCTTGATAGATTAAATTTGTAGTCTCATGTTGCTGACTGCGACAGAGGGAGACAACAGCAATGACCCAGTTTACTAGAAACTAATGTTGCAATTTGAACCTTGATCTCCATCTACAGTAGAGTCAATGACATTTAGTCAATGCATCTAGCCAACACTTTCCCGATGGTGCTGTCAATCTCACTCTCTTTATTGGGATTCAAGAGCAAAGACATAAGGTTAAGAAACATTGTTAACAGTGAGACTTATCATAAGGCCAAATTCATGAGCTCCTTGGGGTTTTTTTTTACCCCTTAATCATATTATAAGTATTACAGAGTAATCTATAAAATGTTTCTTTATTTAAAAACGTATGAAGCAGAAACAGCAGTGATAACTATGGACAGAATCCAGACCTGCGTTCGAGCGAATGCAGGTCTATCTCTGTGCACGAGAGGGAAGAGACAGAGAAAAGTTCACTTGAGTGTCTAGAAGACCTTAAACGTACGCGCTGATCTACTTCGTTTACAAAGCAGATCAGTGCATAAAGTTTGTGTGCCTCTTTCCCCCTCCATTTCATTAACATGCCTATCCCCACCTATAGTGCGTACTGGAATAGTGTCAGAGAGATAGTAGTTTCTATTTTAAGCGAATTGTATTTTTAAGGTATCCGTTGTCTTTATCACACACTTTCAGTTGAACTGGTTTCTATAACATTTCAAACCATTCTATTATATTTATAAACTCATTGCTGTAGCAACATTTTTTGTCAGCCTCATTTGTTACGCAGGCTACTGGGTTACTGTGGAAACAGGGACCAGAGCTATTATTTCCAATAACTTTGTTTTGTGTAATTGATGCAAGATTAAAAGGATACATTTCAGGCAGGGCCTTTTCAGGTAACACCGGATGCAAAATCTTTGGAGAAAGTTTTCTGCTAAAGTAAAATCACATAGACCTCAACTAACTGTCCACAGTTCACACAACATGGACTCTTCCTATTTTATCACCCTTTAATGAAACTTCCCAAGTATAAACCACTAAATTAGCTGGTCATTTTCAATTTTCAGAAACACTCTTTGAACAACCATCCTGTCCAGCTATTTCACAAACTAAAATGTTTATAAACATAAAAAATGAACATATGATAATCACTGACTATGTTGGCTCCAATATAATCTCTCTGGTAGCTGTCTTGAACCTATTTATTTATGTTCTCCAATATAAACTAAAGCCATCAAATGCTTCCACAGGACCCACTTCTTCACAATGGCTTACCCATCCCCTACCTAAACTTTCTATCATTTTCCTCCTCACCTCAATGTCCTCTGTACTGTCCACCCTCCTGCTTATCATGTTAACTTACCTGAGTAGAGTCCCCCATCTTCCGGTCATCACCATCTCTTCCCCCTTCAATTTCCTTTCTTTATGAACTTCTTCACACTCTTTCATCAAGATAGTTAAGCCATGCTTTCTACTTCATTTGTATCTTGTACTCCAGTTTTATGTCGTACTCCAGTTACTATGTTGCTACTTTATACCCCCGTGTCCGGTTGTGTGCTGTACTCCATAATGTGCTATATATACTATGTGGTGCCTTATAAATAAACAATATTATTACTATTATTATTTATAATAAAAACTTTGCCACCATTGCACATACTCGCATAACTCTTACCACAAAATATATTACACTCTCACATAGGTGTCGGAAGAGGAAGTGCCAAATCACTCCCGATAAATATGAAAGGGACAGCCTGTAAGTGTGTATGATTAAGTAATCTAGTAATCTTAGTAATCTAGCAGCCATTAGGTACATTATAATATCTGTCTGAAAGTCTGTATGACCATTTCAGTCGTCACAAAGTACTAACTACTGTTTGGTTCATTTTCAGACTTACTGTATGCTGTCCATACATCAGTGAGATGTGTCGCTCAGATACGTCACATGTGCTAAATGCATGTACAGGAAATTGGCCGCGATCACCCTGAATATTGCCTGCAGCACCAACAGAATCAGCACACCTGATATTTTGCAAGCATATGCAGTGGTTGGATTCAAATAAATTAACAACCGGTTCTATGCCCAATGGCTCCACCCAAGCCCCGCCCTGACTCCACCCAAGACCCAATTATTCCCATCTGCGATTAGGACAAAATTTTATTTTTATAAAAAAAAACTAAAAAACTCACTACCTACCAGTTTGTCCATTAACCCTAATACTTGCTGAAGTATATCCAGACTACTGAGATCTGAAAAACATAAATGTTCTGTAAAGATAATTTGCTATATGTAATTATGCTGCTGATGTTTCCTACATACACTTATGTTCTGGCACCCAGTCCCAGTTATTATCTGGACGCTGGGCAGAGATGCACAGCGTTTGCACAGCATAACTACTGTAAGATTAATGAGTGCAGCTGGCACTCATTCACAACCGGTTCCGAGAACCAATACCAACATTAGGAAGAGGTTCTATAGATCCAGTGAGAACCTGCTGAATCCCACCACTGAGCATATGGCAGCATTAGTCTAACATGTTAAAGATGTTTTGTTTGTTTTTTGTTCTATTATTTTCTTCCTTGTTTTTAGTATTTCTTTGCTTTCTTTCTCTTATTGAGTGTTTTATTGTCATTCAGCAATTTAAATTTCTATCAGCAAGTCAATTTATTAATACAATGTTGTCCAAAATGTTTTTTTCTAAAATAGTTTCATTCATTAAAATATTCATTAGCCAATGTCTGTAACCATGAATAACGTCTGTGGCGGCTCTGTCAAATCTGTGAAATTTTGTAGAATTGACAAATTAATATGGAATCTCTGTACCACCTCTACCCCTAAAATGGTATTGGTGTCAAAGGTGCCCCAGAATGTCTTGGAAATAGTTATATGAATTGTCTCTATCTAGGGTTGCCACCTGGCCGGTAAACTACCGGCCTGCCCGGTTATTTTGCCAGGAGACCGGTGCCGGTATTTTGTTTTACCAGCAATAGTAAGTGCGGTAATTTCTTTTTTTTTTTTTGGGGGGGGGGGGGGGGGGGGTGGGAAGTTACACTTTAATTAATGCAGCTACAGCTCCCTTGGCGAATACACAGTGCCAGAGTCATATTATATTTTACTTTGTATTATATTATTATATATATTTTGACCTGTACCTGTCACCTGTGTGCACAAAATTGTACCTATGCTGTTACCTATATACACAGCGCTGTACCTGTCACCTGTGTGCACCGCAGTGTACCTATCCTGTTACTTGTATACACAGCGCTGTACCTGTCACCTGTGTACACAGCAATGTATATTTATTTTTATTTTTAAAGATCCGGGCCGAAGAAGGTTGCGAAATTATCCCCGCCCCAAGCCACACCCCGAAGCCACACCCCCTTTTTTACCCTGGCCGGTATTTTTTGGTGAGGAAGGTGGCAACCCTATCTGTATCCTATTTCCCATATATCCTTTTAATAAAACACTATGGGCTAGATTTGCTATGGAGAAAGGGAAGTGGGGCCAAATATCGACAAATCACAGTCTTGCTGACATTCTCTAGTATGTTAAAGGAAAGTAAGAGCTAGAGTCTGATTGGTTGCTATGGGCAACATCTCCATATCTTAGTTAATATAGGCCTATAAATATAACATGTGATTTGTAACAACCAATCCATTATAAGCTTTGATTATACCACTACAACCTACTAACTGCTGACATTTGACTGGTTGCTACGTAATCCAGCATATCACTAACCGTGTTAAATAATCCGCTGAACCGCATCTCCCATGATGGGAGACTCCCCAGTGTGCGCTCTCTCTCAGGGAGAGGGATTGTAAGAATAAAACTAATGAGGTTAGCAGGCCTGCCATTATGTGTTCATATCCATACTAGGCAGCTGATTATATTTCATTAATGCAGCTAAGTAGTACGGCCCTTAGAAATGAACTAATAGATTTTCCTGTCTCCATAACACCAAATTTCAACCTCAGACAACTTAAAGTTAATCATGTACAAAAGGTTTAAATTAGCACATTTAAATTCCACTGACAGCAGCATTACATTTTTCTCTAGTTGCCTTTGCATTGGTGTATTAACTGTTGGAAGGGGAATTGCAATTTAAGGTTTTTTTTTTCAATACTCATTTGGGAATTAACGCTTTAGTACTTTGTCACCCATGCATACAGAGGAGCTAATGACAGAGAGTCTACCCATCGGGGAATGCAATTCCTCTCAGACATTTTTACCAAAATGGATTATTTCAACTTCGTTGGTCACAGATTCTGTAGTTTTCCAGTGATTCATCTTACTATTAATAATGTCAGAGAATTTTAGGTCCTTGAATTAAATAACGATAAATAGAAAGCACTGAGCGAGCTGAGCTGGGGAAGCGCTGTTTATTTCAGTGTGAAGCTCTGTCAGCCCTGATAAATCGGATCCCTGAAATAGTTTATAAAATACTGAATTGATGTGGCAGTCAGCGAGGGAGAGAATTAATGTTACGAAATAGGCCTGCAACTCAGATTTGATGAGAGCGGAGGAAGGCCTTTCATACGAGCCTTGTGTCTGTGGAGGAAATGGATGCGGCGAGAGGTGAGAGGGCTGAACGGGGGAACTAATATTCTCCTCTAATCTCCGTGAGCTGCGGGTGAACGGGAGCAGAGTTCTGCAGAGGTCAGCAGTATGGGAGCCAGATGAGATCACATTAGAGGGGCACGCATTGAACAGCCTTATAGTGACTACTGTGGAAACAGCAGGGGAAATCTTGTGACTCAGAAATTCATGGTGCTCTACGTGTTTTATCCTTTGTGTGGTGTATTCGTTTTTTATTATGGAGTATTAGCCATAGTAATCTGTATAAATTATTTAATTGCCTGTAGTACTATACAGGAGTATGTTGTGACAGTTTTTCCTATTGCACACCTCCCAACTGTCCCTACTTTAGCAGAACAGTCCTGATTTCATATCCCATCCGCCTTGCACTTAAGGGGTCAAAATAGTTTTTTCTTACTTCTGTGAATGGGGCAATAAGAGGCAGGATTTGGACAGGACACTGGTGAAGGCTTTGGCGGAATGTGGGCTGAGTTGGGTTAGTAACACACGAGGGACAGGGCCTCATATTTCCTGTTTCCTTTGTGCCAGTGTTGGGTGATATTCTATTGTACCATACCATACCATACTGCAGTAAAGTTCATACGCAAATGTTGCATATGTTTTTAGGTTAGAGGACAGGACAGGGAGTAACATATTAAAAATGGGTAGCGCGCCAGAGTCATCTTGTCTGCCCGCACCCTTTCACTTACTGTAGTTACACTACTAGTAATATACATGGCTTGCAATGACTGTCATATTGATTGTACATTTCTACAGAGCATACATTTCTGACTTTACTGTATATAACTGTATAGCTGATTCTCTATCTTGTCATAGGGGATGGTAATATATGATCATGCAGAACATTCCAAATTCTAATTAAACAGACAAAAATAAACCCTAAGCTAATGATCTATCAAGAAAGGGTGAGGAATGGTGAGCAAAGATGGCAGCAGAAATGCAATCGTAGAAACAGAAGCACAGGAGTAGAAAAAGACATGGGGGGGAATTCACTAACTGACGATTTCCAGAAATCGTCAGTTGCTGACGATTTTGCTGACGAATTCCACAAATGTGTATTCACTAAGGGCTGGATTCAGCTTTTCACTCTCATGACTTACACTCATGAGTTACACTCTCATGGGTAAAACCATGTTGAATTGCAGGGGAGGTAAAATGAATGTTAGTGTTTTCATGCAGGGAGAATTCTTTATTGTTGCATTGTGCACACAGATACTGACCAG
>JABWIB010000431.1:41851-56420 GCA_016617825.1 Platyplectrum ornatum
ATAAACTAGAGGGTGGTAGGTTCAGGGGAAATGTGCGAAATAATTATTTTACTGAAAGGGTAGTGGATAAGTGGAATAGCCTCCCATCAGAAGTGGTGGAGACTAATACTACAGAACAGTTTGGGATAAATATAAGGGGATTCTGAGCCTCAAACAAAATAGCGATTAAATTTGGGTTGGTATAGTTTTAAATACACAATGGGGCAGACTGGATGGGCCATGTGGCTCTTATCTGCCGTCACTTTCTATGTTTCTATGTAATGATTAGAGTTGTAAGGGTTACCTTGGATAGATCTAAATTGAAGGAGGCACTAGATGATATGGCGGATAGGTTTTTGGAAAGAGGCTATAAGAGAATGGAGGTGAGGAAAGCAGTTGAGCGCTGTTTGTCAGCTGATAGAGAAATGTTATTGCGAAATGATCAGAGGAAATCTAAACAGGTGGAAGGTAGGATGACGTTTATTACAATGTATTCAAGCATGTCCCAATATTTAAAAACGGCAGTATTGAACCACTGGCATATAGTGGCATCTGACCCAAGAGTAGGTTCAGTCCTAAATGGACCCCCGATGTTTTGTTACAAAAGACACTCTAATTTGAAGGATTCTTTAGTGAGAAATGACGTAGTGTCAGATACTAAATTCATATGGTTCACACGGTTGTGTGAACTGTGGCTTCTTGTTGTTTGGTGATGTTTTTACACACCTCACCAAGGACCTGCGGTTCAAGATTTTACATAAAATAAATTGCATGAGTAAATTTGTTGTATATGTTATTCAGTGTCCTTGCCGTAAATTATACGTGGGAAAAACCACCAGAATGCTTAAGAACGCATAGCGCTCCATCGCTCTTCGATTAAAAAAGCTTGACTAGTGATAGATGAAAAAACACCACCAGTGGCGAGACATTTTTTGGAGGCTAAACATAGGGTTAATGAATTGCGCTTTATGCCATTGGTGGGAATCGTGAACAAATTTTGCCGAAAAAAGAAGCGAGATTAATTTACTTGTTTAATTCTAGAGCACCTGCAGGTTTAAATGAAGAGTGTAATTTGTCAGTTTTTTTTGTAAAAATTGTGTGCTTTAGCTAGAGAGTTTTCTAATAAACATGATCATTTCCTGCATATTTTGAGCATACTACAATATGACTATGATGTATATAAGAATCTTGTCTAATGTACATAAGTGATCCTTATTTTTGTCTTTTGTTTTTTGTTCTTTATTTATTTTGTTTAGTTTGATAGAGAAGGTGTCCCATATGTACCCAAATGGAAGGATGACAGAGCTGCGCGATGGTTGACGGATGCTTCTCCAGACCGACACAGCCACCAGCGTGTAGGAGGAGACGGAGCGGGCCGCCAGCACATGTCAGCACTTGTCTGGGATGTCTTGAATAGCTGTTGAAAATGATACAATGTCAAAGGTACCATGGCCAAGGTGCCACGAGTAATTAGGACTGGATTTGGGATTGCTCTGTTAATGATGGTTCTGACAGTATAGAGAATTAATTCTTTGGAAGAAGTTTCCTGAAGTTCCACAATGTTGAGGCGTACAGGACATAAACTGCCAGCAAATGCAGTTGAATGCCTTCCCTTCATTACCCACATAATAAAGCTCACTAACCCACAGGCACGTGTCTCACATTTAAATGTATATATATATATATATATATATATATATACACATATATATATATATATATATATATATATATATATATATTTACTTACACTGTTGATTGGATCCAAAGTGTTTTGGAATCTATTAAAAAAAAAACAATAAAAATAATTTCAATGACAAAAGTATAAGAAATGACAACTGTTGAGCTGAAAGTTTAATATTATTTAAGCTACTTTAAAGTTAGCGTCTCATGTGATGACTACATTTATTGTATACAAGGCATTTACATTACGTTATATGCTTCATATCACATTTATATGTTAATTTACATTAACATTGTTGCAAGAAATTGAAAATAAATGACATTATTTGCATGAAATTAGTTATCACATGTCTAAAACGTGAACATTTCAATATTGAATTTAAAGAGGGATCTAAAATGAATCAAATACATTTACTTGCAAAAAGAAAGGGAAACTCTTTTTTCCTGGTATGTGGTTGATTACTGTATTTTGCTGGAGCTTACATTATCCATAGCACAGGAGACTTATCTATGCCACATTTGAGAGACAAAGTGTAATCTACAACTTTAAATATTATTTAAGGATAATTCTATTCAAATTTTATAATACNATATTAAAATTCTATAGATACTATCATCCTTTTTCCTTGTTCCTATTGTGTGGACAGAGTGGTGGAGAGAGTTTGGACAGAGTGGAGGTGAGCGTGTGGAGTCAGACAGTGTGGAAGAGAGAGTGTGGACAAAGTGGAAGAGAGAGTGTGGACAGAGTGGAAGAGAGAGTGTGGAGACAGACAGAGTGGAAGAGAGAGTGTGGACAGAGTGGAAGAGAGAGTGTGGACAGAGTGGAAGAGAGAGTGTGGAGACAGACAGAGTGGAAGAGAGAGTGTGGACAGAGTGGAGGAAAGAGTGTGGACAGAGTAGAAGAGAGAGTGTGGAGAGAGTAGAAGAGACAGTGTGGACAGAGTGGAAGAGAGAGTATGGACAGAGTGGAGGCGAGAGTGTGGACAGAGTGGAGGAGAGAGTGTGGAGTCAGACAGAGTGGAAGAGACACTGTGGAAAAAGTGAAAGAGAGAGTGTAGACAGAGTGGATTGTAGGATAAAATGTGGGAGCAGAGGAGGGAGTGTGGACATAGCTGGGGAAAAAATGATGGGTACAGAAACAAAAACGCTTATTATACTCATTTTATATCTAGATCGACAATTATATAACAGACATTAAGAAGCTGACTATATAATTCCCAAATTAGTTCACAATAGTGTCCACAGCCCTTATTGACAAACCATTATTGGCCTCAACAGTAGGGGATTGGAATGTGGGGGTGATTACTGCCTACGGGGGGGGGGGGGGGGAGGTTTGAAGAGGATGGAGATAGGAGAGCCTGGGGTCCTTGCCCTCTATTATCCCCCTTAATCTGGCTATGTCCAGACTTCTGCACCACTGCCATTATGAATTTGTAGAAGCTGTGGTAGGCCACAGGAAACACACATCAGGATTTGATATGTTAATACATTATAAAATAAAGGAATATCCCAATGGATTTCCTCTGACTGCTAGAGATTTAGTTATGAAAATAGGCCCAGGAGAGCATTGACAGAATAATAAAGTAAACCTCACTTTTAGAAAAAACAAGGAACAAATTGAAATGCCTTCTGGTGTAAGATTATTTCCCTGTACAATTCATACTCAATGGAAATGAATGAATAAAAATTACAGGTTATTCAAACTAGATAGAGTTTTAGATCAGTCTTAAAAAAGAACAGTTATAGAAGTATCTGTGTCTCCTCCCTTGAAAACATGAATTAAATTATAATTGTCAGTGTGAGTAGCGTGGAAACACACACAAAGGATTTGTTGTGCGCGTGGTTGCCACATTGAATCATCGTGTACGATTGCACAAATTATGAAGTTAGATAGAATATATATATATATATATATATATATATATATATATATATATATATAATATGCATGCTTTATTAATTAGAATGCAGCAAAAACTTAAACCTGTATGCTCTCCCCCAACTGAGGAACAAAGAACCATAAACTCAGCTATTGTATCAAGATAGAAGGGACACCCGATCTGCTGAGATTGATACTTTGGATACGGGTGCATCATCACCCTTTGTTTGGAGAATATAATTATAAAAATATTTTATATAAATATAAAATAGCATACACTAGTGGTTGTATCCAGTGTGGTCATTACTGACGTCACTAGACAGTGCTGAGCTACACAGCCACAGGATCACTTTTATTAGAAGTTTTTGAGTTGCAAATATATCTTNTGTTGGTCCACAATTACAGCTGGATTGGATTCTTCTTTATTTTTGTGGGTTTCTACTTCCACTCTAACATTAAAATTAGAAAGTAGAAGTTGTAGTACTGCTGTGAGTAGCAGCCATGTTCTCCTGAGCTTCTTCCAGGTGTTGGCACTGTATGTAAGTGCATAATGTGCCTTGAGAGTCATGGATGAATAGGCAGCATGCAATGAGAGGCACAGATGAGTTGGCACTGTAGTGACAGTGCCTTGTGTGCATTGGAGGAGCATGGAGGAGTTGGCAATGTGGTTACAGTGCATTCAGTAGCATGCAAAAACCCTAGAGCTCAAACCCAAACAGAGTACACTCATGGACTCATGGAAATTGTTGTGGAGTCTAAAACCTCCACTAGACTTTACCAAAGGTCCCTAAATCTATATGTACTTGCTCAGTGAGAACCCCAGGTCATCGCTCCTAGTTGGTCCTCAATGTGAAAACTGTGTGAGAACTTCACTTGCAAACAGATGCTATAGATGGAAGTGCAGAAATAGGTGTGCTGCTGTTGAGACCAAATGCTGAAGTAAGACTGGAACCAAACCAAAAATTGATTAATATCAAATATAAAATATATTGAAGATTTGCTCCAAGAACTACGCTTTCATCTTCACAGCTTTGATAGGAACACAATACCAAAGAGCCACAGTTATATTTCTAGAATGTTATATTGCTAGATTTCAGGGGTTTTCATACATCTGATGATTCCTACACACATACTAAAATTAATTGCAATTTTAATTAACAGTGTATTACAATGCGGCACATTCACCTCTTAAGTGTCAATTGTTTCATGAACACATGGGTGTAATTTCAAATAAATTCAAAATCAATTAATTTCATTTTTAAAAAGTACAAAAAACTGTTGATTTGACTAAATCATACCTCTATTTCCTTGATATATTATTAAGATGATAGACAACATTTTAAAAATGTATTTTTAAAACTTTTCATCTTCATGTAAATTTAGAGGCGTCTACATGATTCNGTTACTACCCTAATGATTATTCCCTGTCAAACAGATCTGCTAAGTAGGTGCTAAATGAAAATCGCTTCTACTTTGAAAAAAAATTGCAAACTGAATTTTAAATGTCTAATAAGATACTGAAAATTACCTCCAGCTTTCACTTGTCAGATGCTGTAAAAATAAAGCTTAGATTGGAAATGCAGCACAGTCATAATTAACACTGTGATGTGTTCTCAGATAATCAAATATTACCCTCTGAGGAGTCTATTGAATAAGATTATTGCAAGTGATAGTTCACTAATCATAATGTGACAGCTATTTTTATGTCATTGATCTGGGCTGCCTTGTCTGTTTGTCAGTGTCACTCTGTATATTTAATAGTCTGATATGTTCCCACAGCTCCAGTATGACTCCAATTCCTATCAGTCTTTGCTCGCAGATATGCTTCATACACAGCCAGCTTTCATATTGGCTCTATTATTAACAAGTACATAAACTACGAAGAATTTCACATAAAATGAAGGCAGGACTGCTAATACCACAATGGTCAATCGTTACAAATATGGGGGGAAATCAATAGATTTTTACAGAAAACACCATCCCCCTTTCTTGTAAAACTATTAAACTGTTAACAAATGAAAATATAATATATGTACACAAGTTCTCAAGTGAACACAGCAAAAAAATATTTGAAGGAGTTTTAATAGCTTTTTTAAAAAAAATTTAGCAATTCTATTCTATATTCACCAGACTTCCAAATTTACACCAGATTTCCAGAATAAGTAAATTAAGTGTAATGCTTGATATTCCCATGCACAGCGCATATGGTCCATGAGGTACGGGGGAGTTCACTCCGCTCTTTAATGCAGACTGACAGACCTCCGTGCATATGTTGTTCAGGAATAGTAAAACCAATAGATCACAGGTGATATACAGCAGATTAATGCCCAAATCATATTTATAGTAAATCTACAAAATTATATTTTGTGGGATTTCTACATATTGTAAATAACCATGAGTTTTCAAGTCTATGGGCCAGAATCAGATTTACACTCATTTACAACCATGTTGAATTGCAGGGGGGTAAAATTAATGTCAGTGTGTGCATGCAGGGAGAATACTTTATTGTTGCATGTTGCACACAGATACTGACCAGCGTTACTGTTACACTGTAATTAGATTTGGGCTGGAGACATCATCTCTCACCTGTAATACTGATTACAATTTACCTCCCCTGCAATTCAACATGGTTGTAATGTATGAGAGTGTAAATCTGAATCTGTTCCAATGGGTTGATTGCCAGTTGTGAGGAGATAGCATTGTTATGCCATACACATGTTTGATTTTTCTTATATAGTACCAGAAGACAGACACAAACAATATTTCAACTATAGGGACATTGGGTGGTTTTACAATGGGTTAAGTAAATTAATGACCCAACTGTCCATTGAAAATACACAATTAAATCACTTTTAGGTGAGTCTGGAGTCCTGGTGTAATTGCTAATGATGACAATACTAGTTACAAAAATGTATCTTCACATGCTTAGGAGGCTGATTAGGTTAAAAGGATTAGGATATGTAACAGCAGCATTTGCATATATCTGTGGGTAACATCATATACAGTATGATGTTACCCACAGAGAACACCAAAAATATACAGGACTCAGTATCAAGCCAGGTTTGCTATAAGTGACCTGTGGAGTTAGCTTATCAATGTTCCCTTCTATAGAGTAACACAATACACATTCATAACCCAATGAAATGCACTAAAAAGATACTATTGGTTAATTGTGTCAGAAGCCAATATCTGAGACTTTTAAAGTATGTTCCATTCTTCAGTCTCAATCACTGCAAACTATTATTTCTCAACTTATTCTGTGAGATCTTGTCAGGCGTAATTCCTTTCAAATCGGAAATCATTTACACAGGATGAGCAATCAGCACTGTTGATTAGCAACTGAGAATCTTTCTGCACATATCAAATTTTGGAGTTATACAGTTTCATACATTTCTCAACAGGTACATAAGCTTTGCTGCAATCAATATGTGAATATGATTTCCATTAACACGTTGCACAGAGTACAGAAAATCTATACATCACACAAGTTGATGGACAGTAGTATATGACCTGGGATCATAACTGTCCGTACAGTTTGGTCTTATTTAATAGCAAAAAAGAAAATAGGCCGCGCTTCTATTCAAATATATTAAATGTGTGCAAGTGCATATATATGAATGAGGTGCAGCCAAGGACAAAAAAGACCAATGTGTAAATACAAGGAACAGAGAAAGTCCGGCGCTCCATACCAAACAATATATATCACTATGTGACAGCACATACATATAAAGGAGGTTTAGTTCACAATATAGCTATACTGGGTTAAGCTCACCTGCCAAGCGTCAAGGCACCTCCAGTAGGTGAGTCCCTAATCATGTTGCATTATTTGTAACCAGGATGTCTGTAGTAAGACAGCCCTCCATTTGAAAGTGTGCAGCAGCCATATTTGGGAGTGGTCAAGCTCCCACAGAAAACTAGTATCAGTAGCAAAAAAGAAAATAGGCTATTATTTAATAGCAAACTAAGTTTCAAAAATCCATTTCATAAAAAGGTGTCAATAGAGAAAACAGCCTTGGGATCTAGCAAATAAGACCTTTCCAAGTTCTGCCCTGTCTCTGCTTAAGCCTCACCCAAATCCCGTCACCTCTGTTAGAACAAAGCTACTGGGACAGCGGGAGAGTCACCCAAATTCAGTACTGTCCCCCTATAATCGTACAGTTGGGAGGTATGCGATAATAATCACAATTAGCGTTTGTAACTTGTAGGATGAGACTTACAAATTGCTTTATTATATGTATATCCTCAGTGGTGGTCACGTCTCCTTTATACTTGTGATTACTAGAATATGGCTCTAGAGCTCTTGGTTAATTCAATTAGTATATTGTATCTAAACAGACACCGGTGCTAACATTAATATAACATCTTTTGCACAACAAGCAACTACTTAGTGCTCAACTATCTCTGTTTCTGCATGACTTTATTAAGTATTAAGTTATTACAATTGCAAATCATGAATTGAAATTCATGTAATGTTTTGTTTAATTGTATTTCTCTTAACACATTGAGGTTTTTATTTCAAACCAGCTGTAGGATGCTCAACGTGCAAATGACTGAGCTTCAAATAAGAATATTAAAAAGACTTAAACAGATATTTTTGTGCCTTGGCAACCTTGCATTTGAACACTTCATTTACTAGCTTACTACACTTCAGTGGAAAAGGTAATTATAGTCTAAATTAAACTCTGTAGACTGTGTCCCAGTGTCTTTTTAGTGCAGAGCATGACAAGAAGGACAATTTATGCATATTTACTCCTCGTTTAGAAGATTCATGTTTCGCTAACATACAGTCAATATTATTGTCTTTTAAAAGACTTGAGGTTGCCTACAATCTGTCAAAGAGAGCCTTTGATAGCGCTACAGCCGAGCTCCGCTGATTCCGAAATTATTTAATGGGATAGAAATCCTGATTAACGCCCACATAATTAACCATAAAAAGAGAAGTGCATTCACCATATGCTGCTGATCAATAAAAGTGTACAGTCTAAAATATCGTTCCTTATTGTCTTACAATTCTAATGTTTGTTTTATTTGATAGCCGTTGGTCTAATTTCTGGCTTTTTGTACTTTATATTTACAAACATTCTGTCTTCTGAGGGGCCCACAGAATTGATGATGTGAATCCGGCGCATCAGAACATTTTTAGGTGGAGTCCTTTTTTTATTATTTTTATTATTTTTTATTCTTTAATCTTTCTTTTGGTTTATCATGTAATGCATTACATACAGCAGTGATATAACAATGAAAGATGAACAGGTTATAAAGTTGTATACATAAGGTACATTACTTTTGGTAATTTGTTGTTGGATCCATTTCGGAAATGCCTTACATACAGTAATAATATGAAGATAAAATGCATTATATACAGCATTTTCATGAAGATAGATTAGGTATATCACATGGATATTTGCATTACTATACCTCCCAACATTAAGTCCTGCCATGGCTTTGCCCCAACCCCGACCCTGACTCTGCCCATGCCACCTTATCTGTAAAGTTTATTTTTAATTATATATATCTTAGCAAAGTTATATCCATTAGATACATTACATGGATATTTGAAACATGAATAAATCATAACACAATAAATAGTAAAATGAGAAGTAACACGGCAGCAGAGATAATTTGTATATGTGGGACGGATCCAGAGTTTTAGTACATAAACCTTCATATAAAAAACTTGGGGCCTGATTGTATCTTCTTCGCGCCACTTAAAGGGGGAACATTTACGTAAAGGGGAAACATTTTTCTTGTTAGAGAAGTGTAGCCAATAGTCTTACTTGCAGACGTAATTTAGTGCCGAATCCTGCATTAATATATTGCCTTGCTCATTAAAAGCTACAATAAACTTGGAAATCTACATAGAATATGATGTGTTTCCCAGTCCCTTCAAAAAACTCATCCTAATCATTAGTACTTGAGTATTTACTGTTATAGCTATGCAAACTATCATTGGTTTGCACTTACTTTTTACATGGGTCCATGATTTTTTAAGAAAGGTCATTTACTGACAGTGTCTTAGTTACATGTCAGCAACAATAAGCAGAAAGTAGTGTAATGTAAAAATGTAAGACAAATGACAACTCCTCACAGAAGTCCTATTTCAAGCATCAGGAGTTATTCCAGTAAATTATGGTGACAGCCATAATGATAATTATTAGGCAAATCATATTAGTAATTATGTGGAGTACACTTACTGAGCTCTACAATAGTTGTCATTATAATGATATATGCATTATCCTCCACACCACTGCCAGAAGATATTTCAATATATATATATATATATATATATNTNTATATATATATATATATACTTAAATGTCATTTTTAGACACATTCCAATATTGGTGCCGTAAATGTAAAACTTTTCTTTTCTTGTGTGTAGTTGTGTGTAGTTGGTCAGTTCTGGTGTTCTTAGAGATCCTTGCTATGCTTGCCTTCTGCCTTTTCTCATGAAACATGCCTACTAAAATTTCAAGGCTTTAAAAGTAAATTGAATTCAGCCATCCAATTTACAAAGCATCCAGTATAAATAAGCACTTCCTTAATCCTTTTCTGTTTTGAGTAAGAGTCTTTGATAGCAGATAATAACACAGATAAAACTGTATGTTCTTATCAGGGGTGCCTAACAATGGAAAGGGAAGAGTATACTGCAAAGTATATTTTTGTTTTAAAAGTCATCTTGGATGTATACAATAGTGAGCTTTCTGTTCGGTTCTGCGGGCCTGGTTTGCCTTGATGATTGGCTCTATTTCAACAGGGCCATTCCTGGGAACCATATAATGAAGCTGTAAAGAAAAAAGAAGGTATTGGAGTAGTTGATGACACAAAGTTTCAATCCTTGGTACATACAGGTAAGTTTATCTCCAATCCTTATCCTAATCCTCTTGTTCCGTATCCTAACCCTCCCACCCCCCAGCCTAACCCTATCCTTCTCCTATTCTCCATTCCCTCCACGTAGCCTAATCCTATCCCTCCTCATCTCCAATCTATCCCTTTCCCATATGCTAAACCTAACCTTCCTCTTCTACACTCCATTCCTCCTCCTCTACATTCCTCTTCCTGGACGGATCATAATCCTCCGCTTCTATGCTCCATCCCCTTCCCGCATATTATCACTTACCTACATCAAGTGATGCTGTCTCTGGGATCTACAAAAAAGAACCATTTTGCATATTCACCCTAAGAATGGATAATGGCCAAAATATGGATATTTCTGAATAGTTACCTTTTATTGTAACATTTTTGAAATTGAGACATTTCCTATATACAAACAGCTGAAATTAGCCTTTTCATCTCACTCTTAAGGACTCTAGTAGAGTAGAAGTAGAAGCCCACATGCAGCTACAGGTTCATGTAACTTCATTGAATATGCAGTGGTAAAGCACTGAGACCCACCTGCTTTAATTCATATTTATTGTAATGTTTAAATGAATCACTATTTTTTTAGAATTGGAAATAGATTGGAGATGAGGAGGGATTGGAAATGGATTGGAGATGAGGAGGGATTGGAAATGGATTGGAGATGAGGAGGAATTGGAAATGGATTGGAAATGAGAAGAGATAGGATTAGGCTACATGGAGGGGATGGAGAATAGGAGAAGGATAGGGTTAGGCTGGGGGTGGGAGGGTTAGGATTTGGGACAAGAGGGTTAGGATAAGGATTGGAGATAAATTTACCAAGGATTGAAACTGTGTGCCTACTCCAATACCTTCCTGTTTCTTTTTTTTCTCTGTACACTTATATTAGTCCAAGAAATCAGATATTTAAATGTGCTATCAATATGCAAATATCCAAGTACAGTATCTGCCTGTTTGACTGTCTATTCTATTGAACCCTTCTTAACTACTTAAACTAAATAAACCAATAAATAATAAATATCTCCCCCAAATGCCAACTAAGTATTTTCATTATTGTTTCTGTTGTTATTATTATCACTTTGATGTAAACGCTAACATTAATTAACATTTTCTGATTTGACAATGTCATTTTTAAGTGATGAAGGTTATTCAAAAACTGTAATACACAGCGAGATTACATACGAAACAAACTTTCCAAATTGTATTTTGGATTTAAAATGACAGAGGAAATGAACTTAACATTTATAAAGCAAACATTTAATGCACTGTGTGCGCTGTTGATACATTTTGATTATTCTAAACACTACATTTTTATACTCAGAGTAAATATTGAAGTACAGCCGGGACACAGCTGATCAAAGCTATTTGCCTGGCTCATCTGATTAGACTAAGCTAATAAGCACAACCTCTAGTAAGTCTTTCAAAGCCGGAATTTATCTCTGACTTTCACCTACTGGAAAGCTGGATAAGCGGTATTTGATTTGAAACCTGCGTATTGCTTAGTTACTTTAAATGTATGTTTTCTCACATTTTATTTTTCATAATAGGCTGGGAATGTTTATGTAAGATTTACTACAGCAGCAATGTTTTATATGGTTATTTTTTTTCATCTTAAAAATAGTTTTTTGCTTATTTATTTTTGCAGTACTCAACTCTTGGTTGTTAAATATGTTGTACAATTACAGTTTATAACCTATGCTTATACAGCTCTCTGTATATCAGTGTTGGACATTTGCTTATACAGGTCTCTGTATATCAGTGTTGGGCATTTTATACATGTTACAGGCTGTTTAATATTGGCATTCATGGCCAGCACATTGCAAAAACGTTCTAATCATTTTGTAAATTTTAAACAGAGAATGCATTCAAATGGCCCGATTCAAGTCACTTTGTGCCCCCTTACGTAGTTTGCACACCCTTAAGTAGTTTGCATAAAGGGGATAATCACTTTTTCTCACGTCTCTTCTGTCTTGTGTGGGAATTGAATCAGCCCCAAAACATTAGACGACTATGTGGAACACTTTAGAAAGCAAGATTCTTATTGTCAATTATTATTATATTACTGTATATTATAATTCAGTAGAACTATTTAGTGCTAGATCTCCTAATAAATGTATGCCTTGCATTTCTGTCACCTGTACTCTGCAAACACAGGAGGTAATGGAGCTACAGTGATGCAGGGGTAGTTGCTCAGTCCTCCCTAACCTTGGGCCCTGTCGCAGAAGTACCTTCTTCAATCTGTTACTGATTAATCATAAGAAAGGAAAAGGAGCATAGCTCTTTACATACTACCTATAGTTTATTGTCTACCTTTTATTGACATGTTTCAGATACAAATATCAATGGAACACTAAACCAGGAATCAGGTCATAAGTCGATCATTTGCTGAAAAGAGTGTTAGTATTTAGAATGGATGACTTGAAAACTTAGGAATTTGCCTCAAAATGCAAAACCCTCACTGTCCTGTTATCTATACAGTCTTCAAGATACTCAAAAGACCACCAGGACAGCGAGTGGTATAGACCAGGCACTTTATATTGGAACCAATAGCCCAATCTCAAGATAGCCGACATGATCCAGGCATCAGAGTGTTTTGTGTCCAATAGCATCTATTCCATAGTTCTGAATGATCCTAGTTTATAAGGATAGCAAATTCTGAAGTTCTATATAGTTCAAAAATAAATTGGACATAATGGCTGTAACATCATTCCGTTTGTTTCTATTGTAACAGTCCATGAACACTTGGAGCTGGATCCGATTCTCTGTTCTTGTGGAGACCTGTGCGGCCATGGAGCGGGCATGGAGTGGCAATGCCCTCTCTCGTGTGGATTGCAGGGGTATAGCAATGCTTACACTGCTGTACCCCTACCCCAACCCCCCTCCCCCCGCACACATTCTGGAATTTCGGACTGACACAGTTGTCGGAACTCCTAATGAAAAGAGTAGAGGCCTTCAGAGGAGAAGGGGGCTCAGGAATATTAGACCAGATACAGGATTCCATCTGCAGCCTGACCTTCGCACATGAGTGTGAAAGTTGGGTCAGTTTTCTTGGAGCGTGCATTCTTGGTCCAGATATTGCTAGGCAGAACTTCGAATCCATGGAACAGTGTACCATGAACGTGGAATTCTGCTCAATAGGCTGTTCTTTTCTCCCCTGCCCACCTAATTACGCTAAATTAATGAGTGGGGCAGGGTTTGCCCTAAATCAGGGGCAGGCAATCTTAGGCAGCCATTCGAACCTGTTTTCACTAGGAAAAAAACTCCGGAGCTGCAGGTTGCAGACCCCCTCCCTAAATCATGCAGTCAGTGGTCACATAGAGTACTGAACTGCAAATATGATCAAGGTAGGGGGTCTAGCCACGTAAGGCCTGCAAACCTCTGTCTTTTAGGCATGAGAGAGGAGAGTGACAGCGGAATCCATTTCCTTTCCCACACTGTGTTTTACCTATATACTCATAATCTAGGTTATAGTGACTGGTAAGTGAATTATACATTTACAGTATGTAACACATAACAATTTGGGGCCTAGCTAATACCATCTTATGTCCCTAAATAATGTAAAAAAAATGAATCTATCTTAATTAATGAATTCTGAGTAAAGAGACAAAGTATTATATATTGCAATATTCCTTAATTAAGAAAAACTGAAGCATGTATGCACAGGAAAAGCAAGAAGAAAAATTATGCCCAAAAAAGGGTCAATCGATCACAAGTTAATTCAATTCAAGTGATTCTTTCACTTATATACTCATACAAATTTATGTGTCCCAAACTGTTATATATTTGTTTCAGGATATTTTAGTGTAACATTGAATCAGATTCAAGCTCACAGCCTCCATTATGTAAAATGAAACTGAGAGCTTGAATCTGATTGGTTGCTATGGGCAGCAATCTCCATGCGTTTTCCCTGCTTAGTAAATTTAGGCCTTGATTAGGGTTGCCCTAAGAGACCCTAAGGGGGGAATTCACTAACTGACGAATTGTGCAGAGAATTCATTTCGTCAGCGTTCGTCAGTGATATAAATTCGTCAATGACTGGTGATGTATAGTATTCAGTAAGTGACGAATTGTATTGACGAATTGTAATGGCTGACGAATGCTGACGATATCCCATTGACGAAAAACGGGTATTCGTCAGGTGATATTGCACTAAACTGACGGATACACTGA
>JABWIB010000431.1:56800-87085 GCA_016617825.1 Platyplectrum ornatum
TGGCCTTTTGACGAATTTTACAATTCGTCATGACGATGTGTGGTTGAATACAATATTCGTCAGTTAGTGAATTCCATTTTTGTATCCATTGTATGGCAAAATTCGTCACCACGATATCCCATTGTCGATCTGTAAACGTCAATCAAAATGACGAAAAAATACACATTTATCAATTAGTGAATACACATTTGACGAATTCGTCAGCAATATCGTCAGCCACTGACGAATTCTTAAATTCGTCAGTTAGTGAATTCCCCCCTAAGGGTGCCTTGAAGTGTGGAAACCACTGCCATAAACACCTTTTTCATGGTGATCTCTACAACTAAAATCTCTCTCTCTCTCTCTCTCTCTCTCTCTCTCTCTCTCTCTCTCTCTCTCTCTCTCTCTATATATATATATATATATATATATATATAGGATAACCAAACGTATAGTTCCTTACAGAGGGACAGGCTGATAGTTACACTTGACTAATCCCTGCACTTTAGGTCGGGAAAGGAGGTTTGGATCCACTCCAATATATTTATTAAAAAATCTATTTATTAATTAATAATTTATTAAAACATGTAGTTATTAACATATAAACTTGTTTCTGCCTTATTTATAGTTAACTAGCACTGCATATCTCTGTAGGGAAAGTATACAACAAATTACAGTGGACTTCTCTTCAGATGGGCTCGATACATATTGATGCACAAGAGGAAGGAAAAACCAAGACATATAAACTGCAAGTCTTTTTTTTACATTGAAAAGCTGTCCTAGTAATTTGTGTAACCTACAATTATCATTATAATTGCTCACCTGTAAAAGTCAGTCTGTCAAAGACAACCTATATTTATATTGTACTTTCAGACAAGGAAAACATAAAAGGATTAATTACAACTTTGTATAAATGCAATGACATTTTTATCTAGATTAGAAAATGTGATCATGTCTGTAATTGAGACCGGGTTCTACTTGTGTTCAGGATACTTAACAATATAAAAACATACAAAATAGGAGGTGCACTAAACAACATTTACACTGTAAATAGAAGTTGCAAACACTCTTCCAGCATAACAGGACTAGACAAAATATCAAACAAAGATTTACATTAATGACTGATAAATAAGATAAATAAAATAATAATGTAATAAAGTCATTTTATAGATTACTTAGGAGGCAGGTATACTGTATACTGTAGTTGATGATGACTGTATGCTATGGAGTATATTATGGAATTGTACAATACTGGTGGTATTAAATATTGTTACAGACACTGTACCAGAACATTCCCTAAATGGTTGGACATGTAAGGACTAACAGCAATAACATTGGTGTCGCTAAGGCTGGGGTCACCTAAAGCAGTAGCCCATAATGTCATCACCATGGGCTTTCTTTCATACATGTCTTTGAAAATATATTACTCAATGTAATGGCTATAGTACTGACAAACTAGCAATATTACAATGACAGTTATATCTATATAAAAGTAAAAAAGTCTCTCTCTTGTTCCAGGCTCCAGTCAACCTAAATTTTCCAAACTTTTACATACCTCCCAACATGTCCATGGGTGAGATCAGGAAAACAAGCCACCCGTCCGGCCCGTCCAAACTCTGCCCGACTCTGCACAACCCCGCCCCTTTTCAAGGCCACGTTTGCAGCAAATTGTTCATTTACATGAAATTTTATATAAAAAACTGCTTTCCTACCAGTTTCTTCCCTTATCGAGAGAGTTTGGAGGTATGCTTTTATGTCTTAACTTTCCCATACCCATCCATTCCTTCTCCCCATTGCATGCATGTCTCCAGCCACCTCCTTTTGCGGCAAGCAAATCACCCATACTGTGGCTCAATGAGTTTCTGTGAATCACAGCTTGGATTGGCTGCTAGATTGCTTAAATCACAATCTCAAGCCCGACCCCATGCTGCAGTCTCGTACAAGTTGTCAGCTGCAAATTAGCCTGGTGCAACTGTTTTGTCAAAAAATGTCTGGGCATTTGGAACATGCGGAAACTACACTAAGGTCAAGATCTAGCCCCTAGTATCATAAATAAAAATTTTTATTTGCCACAGTAGCCACAGATCTATGGCCAACTGTAATGCTATTTGCGTGTATATATATGTAATGCTATTTGCGTGTATATATATGTAGATTTATATTCTTTACATAATGATATTAAAAGTAATTATTGCAGTATTGCAGTAAGTATGTATTATTTTTCACATGCCAATGCTCAAACTGTACTGGTCAATGATTTGATAATTACTTTGTAGTTTAATGCACCTTTTCTGAAGACACTTGAAATGAATTGAAAGAAAAATAATTATAGTGTTCATTTTTTCTCTCTTTAAGATGAAATGTAATTTTGTACTTTCTTTTAAAAATAACTCTTCAACTAAAATCATACAGTTTATTGAGACAACATACTTTAAATGGATACTACTGTGAAAACACAGTGTTGGCTTATATTTTGTTAAAAGCATTATACTTAATTATTGCACATGAATTGTTCTTTTTCTAAAAATAATCATGTTTAAAAAGAATCTGTTTCCAGCATACAATGAAAGTTAACAAAAAAATGCATTATCTTAAGGCATATTGGGGACAAAGGGGGGAATTCAGTAAAGGTCGATTTGATCAAAATCGCCAAATTGAAGCGATTTCTGTGGCGAATTTCCCTTTTTGGGATTCAGTAACAGTCGAATTGCTGATAAGTTGCTTGTTCAGTTGTCGAATACAAATCCCCCAGATGAAATCGCTGCATCGAATTTTTCCATAGTAAGCATACAGTCAGACCACTCGTCATTTCCCTAGCCATACCATTGATTGCTAACTGGGAACAGTATTTTCATTGAAAACATATTTCATGTAAGTGTGATTATGTTGTAAAGGGTTACATTGTGTAGTGATTGTGAATGAAACTAGTGGAGCTGATCCTGAGTTGCAGCACCTACGCAGGCGCAGGCGTTGCGTACGTCCGCATTGCGTTAAATCCTGAGCTGCGTTTTTTTGGCCAAAAAATGCAACTGTGAATTGCGTGCTAAAAATGCGCAATGCGCACCCGGGGCAGTTTTTCCGTCTGGCGTCTAGTTTAGCGTCTTGCGTCTAGTTTAGCGTCTTGCGTCTATACTGATAACACAGAAAAAATAAACACTGAAAGTGGTGTTTAAAAAAGTACCTATAATGGGGCACAGAGTACAGTAATTTAAGGAAGTAAAGTATAAAAATGAATAACTTTTATTAGGTATACATTAAACAACAATGCTGAGAGGTGAAAATATAAAAAAAAAACTATATACAAAAGGTTGTCAAAAGACACCCAGAGAAAAATTAAAATAATCCTCAACAGTGTGTAGTATGATTCACTAATGTGAGAATCTATATCCCTTAGTAAACACTGGTCAATTAGAATGTTTGTCTCCACATTAACATGGATAATTGAATAAATATAGAATATTTAAATAAGTAAATAAATGTACATTATAGATAAGATTACTATTCCGATATAAATGAAAAAAATTATATCAATAATCCTGGTGGAGAGATTTTTTAAGAACACATATAAACTGCAGAGCATTGAATAAGAAGATAAATCAATAATCCAATAAGATTATTGATTTATCTTCTTATTCAATGCTCTGCAGGTCTTTCTTTTCCCCTTTTCCCTCATTATTATGAGTCTATACTGATAAGACTGAAGGGAACAATGTAATCCATTTAATTTATTTGCTTTGCTCAACGTATATATAATAAATGACCTGTAGTGAATTTTGGGTAAAGTTATTTGGAAAGTTTCCTTTACAGCACAAATTTCATTGTATAGTTTTTTCATTAACATAAATAAAATAAAAACATAAAATGAAGCTGTTGTAGGACTGGTGTCATTTCCCTAGCATTATCAAATATAAATGAAATAATCCACTAAAAATGATTATACAGTCTCACAGAACCCGTAGCTGGAAACAATTATAATATAAATCATATGCTGAACTATCAGCAAAGTATAGGAAATAGACCTGTTGCACCATCCCCAGGCAGCCGCAAGCAAACAGCCGCAGATGGTCAATAATCGCAATGCGCAGCGCTAACAGCGGACATGCCCCAAAATTTCATTAAAATATACTGGCACGCCCATTAAGCTCTGTTCAAAAAATGGAGACGCAGAGGCATGCAGTCACCAATGGGCACCTGATTAGCGTGCGATTCAGAGTTCTGCGCGCATGCGCAGTGCGAAAAAACGAAAAAACTGGCACGCACAGCGCCCACATTCAGCCGCAATGTGCAACTCAGGATCAGCTCCAGTGTGTCCATCATTTATTTTGTACATTTTTATACTTTTAATGTATACTGCATCTGTATTTGTTGGGGACTCCTTTCTATTTAAAAATTAATTTATCATGATTTGATACTGATGCTGCTGAGCATAGTTTTATAAAGACTGATTAACCAGGGAAGAACCTTTATATTTATGTAATACTGATCCTGTCAGATTAAAAGACAGGAGATAAGAGATGGCAGTGCCCTATGCTTGAAACAGGGACCCACAATATTCCACCATAGGTGCTTTGATTAATAGAAGGTTACTATTATTTTACTTTAGCTCCTTAGCCCTGTACCCACTCATTCTGTAATACATAGAAATATTAAACCACCTGGCAGCTTCATCTATTTAATATTATTTTAAACACTTGTTTCCCCACTTTATTTACACCTTTAATTCTGTATTTTTCGTTTAATCTATTATGGATATACTACTGATTTAATTTTAAATTAAAAAAGTTACTTTCATTTTATCTCTTATTATTTGGACATTAATGGAATAATTGTGTGGGTTCATTCTATGGAACCATATTGCTTTCTTTTCTCTCAAACAAAAACTTTACCTTTTCATTCATATGTTATTTATACCTTACGTAAAACAAAACACTGCTGACCCTATATTTTGCCAGGTAATTGCCTGTTGATCAATTTACCACAGCAGTAGCAGGGATATAAAATCGACAATGATGATGTAATGTTTAAATCCCCCTGTCGATTTGACCAAATCCCTGCAAATACATATCAAATCGATGGGGATTTCAGCTCAAATCCCCAAATCAAATCGACCTAATTCGACTGGGATTTGAAATTGCCATACCAAATCGACGTTTACTGAATACTACAAATGCCCAAGCCTTGGCGATTTCATATCCTGGTGAATGAAGGTGATTTGAAATCCCTCCCCAAACCGCCCTTTACTGAATCCCCCCCCCCCCAAAAGCATTAATTGACAGCTAAATAAATAAATACATACATAATTAATCTAATTTACATTTTTCCCTTATGATATGCACATGCTGAATTTCTAAATGGGGTTTATTAAAACATTTTTTGCTGCAGAACAAGTAAAGGGTATTTCAGAGTTGATAGAGTTATCTATTATTATTAACTGATAATTCATGTCAATTACTGCTGCATCAATGTGCAATGCAAATTCTACAGTAAAAGGAATCAAGATAACATAAAACACAGGCCATGTTTAATGCAACCCAGGATGCAATACTAAAGGGACTATTAATTTAAAGCTTTAGAAATAAACTGGTGTGGTCTGTTCCAAAATCCACTTGAGTATTTCTGCTCTATGATATTGCATATCTTGTCTTATGTTTTCTTCTAAATATAGAATGTACATAATCTGATGGCGCTATATAAAAACCTTTTAATAAATAAATAAATAAATAAATATCTATAAGTGACTATCTATCTATCTATCTATCTATCTATCTATCTCATAGATATTTATTTCTCTCTATATATATCTGTCTGTTTATTTGTAATTCCTGACCACATTAGCGGAGGGAGGCACACCAGAATTTGCAACACTTTCGACCCATCAATGGACCACACATGCTTCATGTGTTTCAGAATGCAGTTTCCTCTAGCAGTCAAGTTCCCAGCGCATCTCTACACTGTTCAGATGAAGAAGTTCAAGGTCCGTTCTGTCAGCAGAGCAGTGTCGTGTAGCAGAAGACATTGGTGGCGGTGAATCATCCTCGTACCAAACGTGAGAGTCTGGGTCAGAGACCAAGTTGGTCCTCTTTTGAGGGATCATCAGTCTTGCAGATTCACCCACAGCAGGTAATGCATTTGCTGCGGAAGCTCTTGCCCGGAAAGTCTAAGCCAGACTCACCCCTCGTCAAGAGGACCAGTATTTGGCCTTCAGTTTGGGAGCGCATAAACAAAAATGTTGACATATTCAGTGTTACTCAAGAAGGTAAAAAGGCGCTCCTCAGGGCTTCCGCTAAAGGTGGCATAGGGGAAGAGATTTACTAAATATTCCCCAACAGGTTGGGGAGGTTTTGTACCTGGAAGATCACCCTGCAGAGTTTAAGGTGCCAGGGGCCTTTCTTAATATAATCAAAGATATGATGGCTATGGTTATCTCCATAAGTACCATAACGTGGTTCCCTCCATTAATTTTGGCACCATATGTGGCAACATTCTCTCCTAAAAATAATAGTCCCAATTACAATTAAAACACAGATTAAAGATTACACAGACAGGCGCTCTAATAGAAGCTCAGATCTTCACAATCCCTTAACCTTGACCTTAAATTAATAAACCAAACTTTGTAAAGAAAATACGGTCATGTAAATGGTCTTATGGTATTCACGTTACTCAGCTATAACAATATACAGTATACCCATTTAACATGAAACGTGTAATGTGTATACTATTTATTGTTATATCTGAGTAATGTAAATACTGTAAGAACATTTACACAACCGTAGTTTGGTTTATTAATGTTAGGGTTTCAGGTTTCATATATGGTCACTTCTTTGNGATTGTGAAGATCTGAGTTCTATTAGAGGGCTGTCTGTCTATGTAATCTTTAACCTTTGTTTTATATTAGGGGACCTCTTTCATTATATGTTGGGAACAATGAGTCCATCCTGTGTTTGATAACATATTCAAACTTCTGGTGAGGTACTATTCATATCAGTACCAATTACAATTAGGTCCAATCATATAAANGGTATCCCCTTTTTGTTAAATGCAATTTCAAGTCTCAAGCGTCTTNATTTTGTGTCCAATATATTGTGTCTTGGGAGGTTGTCATGGGGGGGGGTTGGTCATGGGTCATTTGGCAATTTAATAAACTGTAGAGAAATAAGACCCCATTTAAAACTACCATTCATGTTTTGGCAACTTAATAATGGTCCAGAATATTCAGCCGTTTACTGATTTCTTAACACAGCTCTTTTTATTATAGTTATTAGAACTTCCAGTTACATAATTTGGATTAATATAAACCAGAATTGTAAAGATATAAAAGCGCTCCCAGCTGCTCAAATAACTGCAGTAGGGTTTTCTATACACCCCCCACACAACCAGAACAATACAAAAAGTGCAGTTATATCTTAAGTGCTAGTTTAAAGATAATGTTCATATATTTTCCATATAAAGTTCTTTCTTTGTTTTACCATGATGTTTAAAGTCCTTATCAGGTCTTGGGAAGGTCTTCACAGAAGGCTCCGTTCTTACAGCGAGCTGCTTTGTATTCAAGCAGGCGTTTTCTCTTGGCGGCACCCCAAAAAAAGACTACCTTGAAAAAAAAGCAGTAAGCTTTTGAAACGCGTCGGAAAAGAGTGTGCCAATCGAGACCTCCATCCCCCTTATCACAAGATCTGTTATATGGGCTCATTTAAAAACATCTTATGGATTTATACAATGATGATCTAGTAAGACCTAAATAGGAGGCTAGTGGATAATAGTCCGATTGTTTTATATTGATTTTATTTTTTATGTAAAACTATTGCACCAAAAATTAAAAGACTGAACGTTTTAATGATGGATCCGGAGTTCTAACCAAACGCGGTATGGAACCATGAATCGAGTTTAATATTGGATGCTTGAAGACCAAGAGGAACTATATGTGAGCAGATTTAAACCGTTTTACATAAGTGTATATTGTAAACGGTATCACACTATTTCCATCCCTCTCTTCTTACCCCCTGGGAGCTGAGAGTTAATACACACGGAGGAGGAGGAAGGAGCACCACCAGTGATTGATGAATAAGCAGACAGATCAAGAGGATTGTGGAGTAAGTAGAACCTGGTAAGCAGGGGCTATATGGTTAAAAGTCTACACTTACTATACCCTTTTGGTTTGAGGTGAAGGACTACAAGAAGGAGCAGTACCGATTAATGATATGTGAATACAACAAGATACATTCATGTGAGTAAGGAGAGGGAGAAAGGTGTATTTACATCTAAGGGTTAAAACAGGCTGTACTATATCTACATTCTTTTTTTTGGGGTGCCCCCGAGAGAAAACGCCTGCTTGAATACAAAGCTGCTCGCTGTAAGAACGGAGCCTTCGGTGCCGGCAGGACAACGACCTTCCCAAGACCTGATAAGGGCTTTAAACATCTCGGTAAAACAAAGAACTTTATATGGACAATATATGAACATTATCTTTAAACTAGCGCTTAAGATATAACTGCACTTTATTTTTGTATTGTACATAATTTGGATTGTTTGTTGCCAAGGCAATTAAATAGATTTTCACAAACTTACTTAGTAATTTGAGGCTGAAAACACTAAATTCTCAGAAATCACTGAATTTATTACAGTAAGAATATCACACAGCATGTTTCAGGTTCATTGCCAGACAACGTCTTAGAGAATTTGAACAGCAACATTGAAATTGTCGTATATGAAGCTTGAAGGTAAAATATTCTGTTGAGTTACACATGGGCAAACGCCCGTATAGTGCAGATTACTGATTGCTGGTCCCTTAGCATAGGTGACTCAGCATCCAGTTGCAGGAAAGTTTTATCTCTGAATCCCTTCTTGTATATGTGAGACAGGACAAAACTCCATTTTCATTTTAATGGATACATTTGAACCAAAACTTTAATTACATTTATTCATGTTTGTTTGTAGTTACTTACGTGCACACCAAAATGTAACCCATATTTCATATACATTGTATACATTTTATATATTGTTTATACATATTGTGACATTTTTGCCCATAAGTCTTTGTGATGATTTGATAACTGCATTAGTTCTCCTGTATTTTCTTGTATAATGATTGAATAGATTGTTTGATATGTTCCAGCACATCTTTTATTGCCTGGGGCTTGTCGTGAAATTAGTGTAAGGACTATAAATGAAAAAACAAAACAATAGTTTTTAGTGACACACAAACAAAACCCCCCAAGTAGGCAATAAGCGGTTAAGAACTTTTATTTTTTATGTCCACTGGTAACCTTTAAAAGAAATACGCACAGTTCAAATTTAATAGACTTCAAAAAGTCTTATCACTAGTAATTTAGAAAATTGCAGTTGCCATAGAAATCGGAGTGCACTCGTCTTGGCACTGCCAACGGAAGAAATGAAGAAGAAGAAAATCATAGGATAAGATTTAATAACTTGAAAGCCTTATATATTTATGTGTACATTTTTGTTTTGTCTTGTGGCATATTAGCATTATGTGCGTTTATTTGCACTTATCAACATTTATGTAAATGTCAAAATGTTTCTTTTGTTCGAACCTCTAATTATTTGACACAAAAGAAATACCACATGATTTATATTTTAAATAGCTTATCAATTTTGTATCATTGAACTTTTCTATGGTCTTTGGAACGCCAAAGCACATTTGAATATGAAAGATTGTTCGAGACATTGCTGCATATTTTTTCTTGAAAATTATTCAGTGGCATTAACTGCTCTTTCAATATTTTATTTGTAAGATGTTTTGTTATATAAATACCTGCATAAATCTACAAGGATATATTATTTACACTGGCTTAATAAAACAGGTCTGAATTATTCTATAGTCCTGTAGCATTGTAAGTACTTTGGGCATAATTTATTTAAAAACAGTCATAATATGACAATAAATGTCTGCATATTTTGGATTTCATATATATCAATAACATGAATATTTTGTATGATTGTTGGCAGCCATGATAATCCTACAGGCTGGATCATTTCTGAAATTAGCTGCCCTTCGTTAAGGGGTTCTGATGCCCCCTATATTAAAAGAGAAGATGGGAAAATATGGGAAATCTGTGAGTATCCCAGACATTTCGGAAGAATCGGCACTACTTATAGGGCATATAGAGATCCATTTGCTTCTATAACATAATTTTTATGGGATGTCTATTTTCTGTGTTGTTTCCCTCTTATGCCAAAAGGTGCACTGCGAAGCATAACCTCAGTGTGGACTTCCTGCTTTCTCTAGATTAAAATGTTTTTAAAAATATACAATCTACAGAACTGCATGCTGTGGACTGGATCCAGACTTACTTACTATAGAACTTACAAGCATAAAGTCACGACTCCTGTTTGCAACTAATAAAGTTACCCTCCTCTGCGATTTTGGCCACTCGCAACTGTATGCTCGTCAGTTCAATAGTAAGTAAGTCTGGATTCGTAGACGCATGCTTAGACGATACTGTCACAATCTGCACAGGTTTCACGTAAACCTTTTAAATCTGCATCCCGTCCTTAGACACACACACAAACTACATGTAATATACAAACATGCACATCTTTAAGTTTAAATGACACTGGTAGAGAAAGGGATCCAGCTGTTTCTCAGCAAGAACTGATTCTTGAAGTGCAGCTGATAATTATTAATTGCCACTCAGTCAATCTGAATTTTTGTAATTTAATTGCTAAATCAAGACAATTTAAGTGACATCATCTCCTGCGTCTACTATGTCTGACAGTCATTAATATTTTACTGTCATGTTTTTCATTTTCAATGATAGTACATTTTGTATCTAAGAATTATACAAAGCAAATAGCTCAAAATGAGAGATCTACATAAAGAAAAAAGTAAATGGAGCTCATATTTGTAATACTGTGATATTCAATACACCCATAGAAAGATAAAACAAAATCTACATGCGCATACACTGGAAATGACTATTATTCTTTATTTATTTTATAGTTACATATAATGAGGTGAAAATATACATACACTGGCAATATGTTAAAAACTCACAATATGTATATCAACCTAATGAAATGACGCCTCTCTTGGATACAGGGTTATTATGAATAATAAAATGATGATCTGTCCTATTGGAAAAGTCCCTCAGAAGCCCATATAAATATAATTCTTGATGTCTCAATCCCTCAGGTGAACTGTGTCCTCCAATTGTAATCCTTCGCCTCCCAGTTGTCCCAATCTCTCTTATGATGGGCCCCCCAGTGTTCATATACCAATATACAGGGAAAAAACACAAGGGAAAAGGACAAGACCTTTGTGTAATTCTGTGCAGTAACAACAATATTTTCAAAAACAGCAATTTCTCATTGCACTCACAAGAGACCATTGATTTTCTAGATTCCTTCCCTTAATCCTACACAATCCTCTCCAGCTCAGGGACAAGAACGTGGACAAAGAAAGAACAGGAAGTTCCACTTTAATGAATCCAGCTACAGCTGCCCTTGGCGAATACACAGTACCAGAGTCACATTATATTTTACATTGTATTATATTCAAAATATATTATATATTTTGCGCTGTACCTGTCACCTGTGTACACAGCAATGTATATATATTTTTATTTTTTAAGATCCTGGCTGCTGGGCCGAAGAAGGTTGCGAAATTATCCCCGCCCCAAGCCACACCCCCAAAGCCACACCCCCTTTTTTACCCTGGCCGGTATTTTTTATCTGTCTGCTTGTTAAGCTGATCTGCGAATGATGTTCATTTTGTAGGCAGATGTGCAGATCTGGATCAGCCTCTTTGTGTATTATCATTTTGCTCCAAATACAAATTCAGGAAAAACAACGTTTTATTACAAATAATTTTGTTGTGTTAAAAAAAATCTACATAAATTATACATTTTCAATGGAATCCACCTGTACATCTCAGTAATGTGTTTATATTACGTGCTATTGTCCACTTAGTCCTAGTTATATTTGTTTGTGCATTAATGAAATGGAATGAAATAAAATGTAGTAGTAGTGTTTTTATTATTTCAACTGTTATTTTTTTCCATTTTTTACAGACATGTTTGTCATATAATGCTTACCAATGGTGCTCTCCAGACTGAGCTAGTTCTGTTTAATGAGATGCTGATTGAGGATTCTAGAATTCACTTGCAGTTGATTATGTGTTATTTTAACAGTAGAATGACAATAATTTCCTGTAATGCCACTTGTTAAGGTAATTATGTGATAATTGCCTTATCAAGGTGTCATAGAGAAGGGAAGGAAAATATGCTCCAAGATTTCACAGCTGCTGAGTTTTTGAATCTTTTTAAGTATTAGTTTGCAAGTTATATTTCCAGTCACTTGCTCAAAACACACAAAAAATGTGTGTTACATATGAGTTACATATGTGTTTTAATCTGATTAAAATATAATACCTTTTCTCCACCAAGAACCCAGGTCCAGACCTGGGTTTTTCCCATGTCAAAAAAGACACCTTTTCTACAGCAAGGTGAACCTGGGTTTTTTCCAGGGTTGACACCATTCTCACTGAATGGAGTAGAGTATTGCTACCTACTATGTTTTAAAGGGAAACCCCTTTTCCAATGCAGAGACCCGGATATCAACCCTACATTAGTCCCAGGTATAAACCTGGGTCACTTTACCAGGGTTTAATTTCTTGGGACCCTTTTCCACCAAAATGAACCTGGGTCTATGTGTATAAACCCAGGTTTTTTTTATCAGTTTACCCTGGAATTTAGAAGTATAACATGGATATTTGTTGATTTGCTGATCCACTTGTGTCAGCTTATATAAAAGTGGAACAGAGTGTTCCACAATATTTAAATGAGAAATTGGGAATATTATTGCTGCTGCCAGGTCATGATTAACAATGGGGTTAATGGGCCTACAGCCCCAGGTCTCCATTATTAAAAATAATAGCGCTGCATGATATCAGTGTGATGAAGGAGGGTACAGTGTTATGAAGGAGGGCAGTGTGATTAAGTGGCCCACATATAATTGACCATCACACACAACACATCACTAGTGGCTCCAATAGGCCTTTCATCATTTTCAGTCCCAGGCCCATGCGTCTCTGAAGCTGGGTACATATCAAATCAGAATACTTACCTGTTGCAGATGTCTCTTGTTTGTGATTTGTTTGCAATGGGGTGTCAGTAGATAAGGTTTAGCGCTTGTGGGTATGTACCAATGGAATAAAGGCTGTCTGGTCCAAGAGCGGGACAGCTCTTTTTTGCAAGGACAGCACACATTCTAGTGATTGGGTCCTATAGGTGACCACCTTCCAGGTGTTTGGGCAGTCAATTCCTGTGGATCAAGTGCTTGCTGCAGGACTGTGCTCACAGAGGTCAAGATCTGGGTGACCTCTTGGTAAATGGTACTGCTTATTTATCTGGCCCATATAAATAAATTACATGTTCCCTTTTTTAACCCAGCTATTGGTGTATGTGTCTTTATTTCATTATGGTAAGCCTGGTTGCCTGGAGTGTGTATGGGTGTTAATCCTTTTAAATGGAGCTTAAATAGGCATAACAATTTACTAGACAAGACAATTTTTATCTCAATACACAGAAAACATTTAAAATAAATGAATAAATAGGCTGTACATCAATAGAAGTTATTTACGCTTTGGAGAACCCCTTAGTTCTACCATATGATAATGACACATAACATTCTGTGCATTTTATTTTTAAAAACACCATCATGATGCAGCAGAAAAATCTTTTATAGTCACTTTTTAGTGGAATAAATTTGGAATAAAATGGACAGAGGGCAACTTCATGGCATAGATTTTTCAAGAAAGACACAAGATGGGATTTTAAACTTTAGATTGTAACTCATAAAGGCCTGAATATGGACCCGGACCTAGAATTACTAAACTGTAGAAAAGGAAATGAAAAGGAAAAGGAGATGTTGCTCATAGCAACCAATCAGATTCTAGCTCTCAGTTTTCTGTTACATAGAGAAGAAAATGTCTACTAGAAAATGACACTGACAAAATATACCCTGACAAAATCCTGAATAGTGAAACTGATTTAACCCATCAAACCCAAGGGGAGATTACTACTGTACATGATTAGTTACTATAGTTACTATAATAATCACAAACAACAAGCACCTGATTACCATAAGCACATTAAAACTCCCATACAGTGATTGGGTTAGCTGGGTTAACACACACTGGGTTTGGGATTGGTAACCAGTCAGTACACTGCCAGTGAATACGTTATACGTTACCTATATACCCTGAATGCCTAGTATTCCATGGGTGGTGATTGATGAGTAATCAATATATCATGAGGGCATATCAGTGAGTGGTCAGTACTACATGATTAGTGGTTAATATTTATTATATGAAAGGCAGTGAGTTATCAGTATGATTTGTAATTGGTAAACAGTGTTATATCATGGTTGCCAACTCTCTCTGAATATCAGGGAGACTCCTTGAAATGTGAGTGATCTCCCTGACTCCCTGAAGTGTTGGGTAATCTCCCTGATGCTAATTATGTTGAAGAAAACATTGCATAATGATGACAGAATTCATACATTGTTTCCTATTTCTATGAAGACGTTCTCCCATTTATAACTTTCACTATAAATATTTCATGTGTATATTTACTGACAATTTAACAAACAATAAATTCCTGATGTTGCCATTTTTATTACGTAATAGACCTCATGACCAAGCTAGACACACCCATGGGTGAAGCTATCCACAGGACACACCCCTTTTGTGGCAAGGTTACACCCTTTTTTTGCAGAGCCTTTCACAATCTCCCTGATAGCCATTTGCAAAAGTTGGCAACACTGTGTTATATATGCAATGAGTGGCATTGAGAGTGGGGACTGGTAAGGAGTGGCCAGGCCTTGAGTGGGGTTAGGTTGCTATAATGCCCTGAGTGGTGATTTATCATGAATATGCCATGAGTTGATTGGTAAGTATTCCATGACTGACAGGGGGTAACTTCTTATTCCTTATGCAGTGATGATTGTTGATAATTCAGTTTTTAATGTACTGTAGTTGTTGAACATTTGCAATAAAACATGGAGTTAAACATTGCAAAAAGAAAATAAGTCCACACATTACTGTGTTCACGTCTTACATTCATGTTGATGATTTTCATTTTGCATTGTTGAGCCTTTTAATGTCGCCAGTGACAGTACTTTTGCGACTATTATGTGCAATGCATTTGCCAACTCAATTATTTGAATTGTGAATAAAAGGAAAGAGGTGAACTGCCGCTCTCATCTCAATGGCTCAAAAAAGAAAACACATTAAAACTAGCATTGATGAATCATTGAGGGACGCAGTCAATGATCTCTAGGGAAGAGAAATTAAAATGTGTTTAGTTAGAAACAAATTATTTTTTCAGTTCATCAGTCACAATGTAAAAGACCTTTTCTGCAATGACTGATTAATATTAGAGAAATACCATAGGTCTAATAATGTATATATATATATATATATATATATATATGGCCTTTTATCAGCATTATATGTTAATGGATAGTGAACTGCATTGACTAAGTGTTATTGCTGAAGTCCATAATTTCATCTTGAAGATGGAGGGAGTGAATCTTACTCTTAGTAATTGAGTATTGATTTAAAAATAAATGTTAGAGAAGCTTCCTCTGAAACGCAGGACGTGTTCTGGCCAGAAATGACAATGAATAGTTTCTAGTTAGTATAAAAGTTATGGATCAAGCAGATAGTTAAACACTTGGGCTTGCTGTAATCTGTCATCCAATTTTGTGAGTTTAAAATATCAATATATAATATCACACAGCAAATAGCTTTTCAGTGACTAAAAATGTGCTAAGTAGTAATACTATGTGTAATAAAAANGAACCAATATTTAAAAGAAAAAAACCCAAGATGACATACTGCTTGTATTTAGTTGTGACGCACAAAGTTTTCACAGGTCCGGTCTTAACACATGTAAATAAAACTAAAAATCTAGAGATACATAGGGTCAGGTGGACTTTTGTAATGTCTTATTTATATATATCTTTAGTTCATTTATGTATCACTGGTTTATAAGTAGTCAGCAGAAAAGCAACATGTAGCCAATTCAGTTATTGGATTAGTAATAACAAATAGGGTGGAAAATTCAACTGAAACCATGTGCTGATATGTATTTTGTTTTTCATTGTAATAAAGTGTTTGCAAGTTATGAAGCTAGATATTATAAATATATTATATGTCAATGCCTGATTAATTAGAATGCAGTGGGAATTCCAACTGAAACCTGTTTGCTTATTGAGGACAGTGTTGCCATTAGAGGGGAACAGGGACTACTGTCTTGGGCTTGAAAAGAGTGGGGGCTGGTGCCGGCGGCATGACTGCTCATGTTGCCAGCACTGTGCAGGTGCAGCAGAGGAAATACAGACAGAAAGCTTCCGCACTGTCTTTATTGCCTGTGGTGCCGCTGCATGCCAGTTGGCTTCTCCCAAGCAGAGGCAGAGCCTGGGGGGAAAATAGATGGGGAGGTGGAGCATGGGAGGGCAGTCCTGGACCCCACTATTTCTAATGGAGGCCCTGACAAAGGACCCATGGGAACAACAATTATCATTCAAGACAGGGGGGTGTATATGGGGGTGCCATATCGGCACTTCTCTTACTGATGTAATTGAAAAACTTCAAACCTCCATTGACTTCTATTATATTCAGTGTTTCCATACCGCCACTTCTAAATGTCCATACCCCCACTTCTAAATTTCCACTTCGACCGCTGATTCAAGATACAAAGGACACTTGCTGACCTTTCAAGATTCCAAATGTAACAGATCTTCCTGTCCAAAATATCTGCAGCTATCCGATTTCATAACAGAAATATGGTGAATTATACATTGTAAAATCTTTAATTAAAATAAAATAAATTGTCAAGCAATGCATATGTGTGATCTCTGTGTTAATTGTGTGCACTTACAATATATAATACATGTTAAATTGCACAGAGAAGTTGATATTTACTAATCTTTATCGACCAGAGAGAAATGAAATATCTTTTGCTTAAAATAAGAGATGAGTAGTTTGAGGCTTGTGGTTTTATAAATACTGTACACCCACTTATGACTTCTGCCAAGAACATTGTGTAAATGGCAGATTATGATTACTCACAGGGAAGATGTCTGTGTTCTATATAGATCAAATTTGTCTATAATAATATCCATCGTTTCTTATTAACCTTACTTTGGACTGTGTAGGAGTCTAACAGATCAGACCTGAGCGAATATAAGAAATGCCAATTAGGTGACAATGTTATTTTGGGTAGAAGCTTTAGCTATAGAAAATGAAGTTATTTATCTTGGTAACATAGCTACAGTACCTTTTTACTAAGTAGTTTTTTTTTATGTTGTACTAAATGTTTTAATAGAATAAAAGAACTGATATATAAAATACATAAAAACATTATTTTAAAAGATCATAGCCCTCCGAAAAGGGATGGGTAGGAAAGTAAAACACCCAACAGATAAGGGGTCTGGGCAAACATATAAGGGGCAGAAATGGACACTTACAAGGACCAGAATGATATCATGAACATAAAACAATTTGCAGAAGGAAGCTACCTTAGATGTGATAAAATGGATCTTTTGTACCGATCGTTGGTCTCATCCTCTTAAATATAAACATGGTAACAGGTATGGGTTTACTGTTCTTGTAGACAATATAATATTTGAGCTGTAATAGTAAGAATTACTTCATATTAAAAATAATATTCTCCTCGCACCTTCATATAAGAGATCTATGTCAGCTCCACTTCTCTGAACTTGTATGTAAAATCCTTAAGTGGATCTTGAACTAAGACCATTCAGCAGCTGCATCAACAGGACTATACACAGTAAATCACAATGCTGGTTATCTAAAGTGGTATACTTGCCCAATATAAAAATGTTTCAGATGGAAATAAAGAGGTATTTTAATGGGGGATGTAGTTCCCGAGGTACAACACTAATGTGTTGTGCTTCGGTACTACCGAAGCACAACATATCAGTGTTGTGCCTCTGGACCAACACCACCAGTTACACTCGCAGAGGAGTGCAGCAGAAGCAGAGTGTATACATAGACCATGTGACGATGTATACGCTAATGACAGTATTGTGTAAAAAATATATAAAAATAAAATATGTAAATAAAATATTATATTTATGATATCATTTATTTTTTATGATTTTTTTATAATTTTTTTATTTGCTGTAATAATTCTAATTTTTAAAATATGCACAGTAAGAACTCTTGGGCCTAAATTTACTAAGCAGGGAATTTGAAAAGTGGGGATGTTGCCCATAGCAACCAATCAGATTCAAGCTCTCACTTTTACATACTGGAAAGAGCTTGAATCTGATTGGTTGCTATGGGCAACATCCCCACTTTTCAATCTCCCTGCAAACTCCCTTCTTAAGGTGGTCATTCAAGGGCCGAATTTCATCCAAAGCTCACGAATATTGTGAGCTTTGGATAAAAATCTGTCCATGGATGGACACGAAAAATAAACCCCAACGGCGACCCCAACGGCCTGGAAACGTAAACAAAAGACATCAGTGATCAAACGGATTTTCCGAATGATCACCGATGTTTGTTTGTTTACAAATTTTTTTTTNAAAAAACCTGTAAAAAAAAGAAATCAATTAAATAAAAATGGACGGAGATGCCGCACCACATGGAGAAGGTGCCCAGAAAAGACATCTGAAGGGTGAGTATATTTTAATTTATTGCTTTTTTTTACAGGTATATTTTTTATTCCCCCATTGGCCATCATGGGAATGACATCGTTCCCGTGGATGGCCAGCAGACAGGGTGATTTTCCCTAGGGAAAATCACCCCGTTTGTCAGTGACGATTTTCCACGAGAATGAAGTCGTTCTTGTGGTTGGCCAGCTTTAGTAAATATAGGCCCTGACCAGTGAAGACTACGCTTATGAGAAATGAATGCGGATGTGCAAGCTGGTTGCCTCCCTAGAGGGTTTGCTTCACAGTAACTGCAGTTCCTACTGTTTTAATAAATTTGCCAGTAGGTGGCAGCTATGATTAAGAAATTCACATATTACTAGCACTTGAAAGACAGTAAATCCCATAATCAGTAATGCTCTACCTCTTATATGTATCCTTCTGTTCATATGGTTATAGGCATACTGCTAGTACAAGTTCAGTGTCCTTTCTAAGAGAGAAAAACCAAGCAAGAAAAGATAAAATACAAAGCAAATAAACTTAATATTATATTTAAATTAAAAAGTTATACTGAGAGGTGTAGAATAGGGTGAATCCATAAATATAACATTTATCTTTAATTACGGTAATCATAATAACCATTTTAACCATATTAACCATAACCATTGTATTTTTCTACACTGACAGTAAACCTGCCACCACTAAAGTGCTGAGATTGTTAACTTATTTGTCTCTCTTCTGGAGAATAAAGCAGGGTATAGAGATTGTAGAAAGTAGAAGAGGGGGGTGGGTGCAGTAGGTGGGAAAGGTAAGGAATATATTTTGGCAACAATGCAGCCGACTTTGTGGGATTTTTTATAAATTCTTAATGTCATGGGGCATAGAAGGCAGATATTTTTTTCTGCAAAGGTTTTTTATACCTCATGTAATTGCATGTTTTGCATTTTTATCCCTCTTTCAAATGTCTGAATGTTGGGAGCTATACAAGGGTGTTTTTGGTAGCTCTCCTCATTAGTCCCAAGTCAGCTCAGAGTAATCTGAACTTTTTAATGCTTGACATGACCACCCATCAATATTCTTTTCAGCTAGCTCCCACTCCTTCCTGTTCTGCAATACCATCCCAAACCATCTACATTTATGTCAGAGAAGCTGATAACTGACAGATTTAGCTGTACTATGTATCATTTTCACCTCTATCAGCTGTCTTTATTGTAATCTTTATTGTTATTGACTTGTAAACCACTATAACTTTTTTAAGGTCTATGTTTTTGTTTTTCTATCTAAGACTATACCATATTTAAGAAGTGCTCTATGTAGTGCATACAAAAACAATTTTAATAACTAAAAATATATATGTTACATAACACTGGATCCAGATTTATGTGATGTATGCCATTTAGATAGGTCCGGATTCATTCTTAAATGCTTAATTTTTTTTTACATATTTAGCATTTCTGATGTTGGTATTCAAATAAGGACAGGGATCAATCAAATAGTACAAAGGGCGGTTATAGTAGTATATAGTAAATTTAAGAGACTGCTATGTGGCATTCAAAATATGTGGCACAGAGTGTGTGCGTGTGTGTGTGTGTGTGTGTGTATTGAATTATATACGTATAATTTGTAAAAAAAAAAAAATCCTGTGCTTGTCCCTTGGTTCCAAAACTTCACTTTTTTTCAGTCAGAGCAGGCTTTAGATCAATCCGAGCCTATTGCTGTGGAATAAAAACTTTGGAGCTCAAGGTCTTGTGAGATTGATGACATCAAAAATCTCAGAAGACACAAAAGATTTTTTGGCTGTCAGACACTGCAGATTCAGTGTGGAGGAAAGTAAAAGCATTTATTGTGGCATTGCTCTATTCATTTTTTTTAACACTGGGCAAAACTACTGTGTGTCATTTATTAACACACAATAGTATTATGCATATATTTCATATAGGAGTTTCCACCATTGTCAAAGCTATCATTATAAATGTAGGAATAAGTTTTACACAATTATTTATTAATAATGGAGGACTTGTTTCTTTCATTAATAATAATGACCCACAGTAGTTTTATCCAGCATTAAACTGATATAGTATAATTCACCCCATTATAACTAATTGTATTGTTTAGTTTGCTCAATTATGAACAATGAACTATTTTGCCCATTATTAAAAATAATACACAGTAGCTGATGGGTGTAACATTGACCACCCAATCTTTTCACTTCTTTTCAGCAGTTGTCTCATTCTATATGTTCGTTTAACTTTAGCATTTCTTTTTGGATTGCCAGCTCTCTCCGTTGCATATGTATCCCCTTTTACCACACTTAGTGCATGGAACTGTTGTGCTGCTGTGCAGGATGGTGCGTGTCTCACATTAATCCTCATGGATTTCAATGGAAGATCTGAAGATTGATTGTATGTGTGAGCTTTTTTAAGATGGAGTCCTGGGGCTATAGTTTCATCCGCCCCATTGTTAATCTGGCCCTGCTTATGTTGTTAGATTATTTGGACTACTGGTTTATACAATAATTACATGCAACGTATATATATGCAAAATATATTTGTTCAATAAATGTAATTTTGCATTCAGAAGTATTATAAATGGTGTGAGATCTACTAGTTTGGTCAGCACTACTCCAAACTTTTGAACATCATGCAATCAATAAAACAGTAAATTCAGTTGCTGTGCATTGTGTTAGCTGTAGCTAAGGCAAGGCAGAGCTTTTATATCTTGTATTTTTCCCAATGCAGCATTTTGCTAATGATTTACAAGTACATAAAGTCCAACAGCATTTATTCATATTCAGTTGTAACTTGGCTGTAAATATACACCTTAAAAACATTGTGCACATTTATTTGTTTAAATATATCAAAGTAAATATAATATACCACTACTACTGTTAAAGTTAAATTAATAATAATTATTAAATAATAATTAATAATTGGCTAATAATTAATAATTAACCATATATATATATATATATATATATATATTTATTTTGAATGAAGTATATTTTACCTGTATATTTATATTATAATATTACCTCTTTATAATACATCACAATGGACAATATATATGAATGAATATAATACATTTTATAGAATTACATTTTATACAGTCACAAAAATAAATAACAGTATTTGAATAGTCTTTAATGCTTTTTGTATATCACAGAAAATCTTATACTTTAGTAGTGAGTACTGTTGAAAAGTTAATGACAAAGTTACTGAACTTCTCCTTAGTGTACAACAGGGGCCACAATTACACTTAGAGAAAAGTAGATGCTAAGGACAGTCTCACTATGGTGATATTTCAGCTGTAATTTCCGTGGAGTAAAATATCTGTGTTTATATTTATGAGCAGTTTAGGAATGATTTGGGAACAAATAGTTTTGGTTGGTGAAAAATGGTCCTATAATTTTGAAACAAGTATTCCCAGCTCTATTCCTACTAAACCACAAGGCAGGATAAATTGACCATCATAATGATTCTCCCAGGGAAATGTGGTATTATAACTTGTTTTATGAAATAACCAAGTAAAAGATAAGCTCAAAGATTCACTGTATGTTCACACTCACCTGCAAACTGGGCAATGATCTTGCAATATTAATTTTCCATGAAATTTTGAAAGAATTTGAATTAATGTTTACAGTTTCATAGCGGTTGATCATTGGTGATTTCAGGCTTGTTGCTTCCAGGTCTTGTGGAACCTTCTCCTAGCTTCAGAAACAATGTTATACTGAAGGAATAGGGAACACCTTTCTGGATGGGTATAGTAGACTTTTTCATCCTGGGTGCGACCGCTGACCACATGAATCAGTCCAAACCGACAGTGCATTTTTAGCTGCGGAAGTCGTCTTTCGTCTGTGATGCTAAATCCAGTCCATATAGTGCTTCTTGTGGGCCGATCTATGATGCCTAGTGCCCCACTATAAAATGTGTCTGACCCCATCTAAAATAGTTTGACGCCTAGATTAACTACAAGGCCTAAGCCCACATAAACTGCTGGGCCTTCTGTCCAATCAAACTTAGTTCTAGTAGCTACATAAAGTGGCCAGTGCCCAACTACAGTTCTAGTGGAGCAAGGGGAAAGTATATCAAGGTTAACACCTATTGCGCACTTGATGTGAAGATCCCAGGTTCCTTTGATACTCCAGCACGTAAATAGGTACAGGAGGAAGAATCCACATAGGATTCTAAATATATATTCAAATCAGACCACACAGGCTTAAAAAAATGCCCCACCATGGTATGAGCAACTATAGACTGCTTAGCTCTCACAGGTCCAACTTATTACACTCTCCCTCCCCCACGGTTCACTGGCTTAGGTTCTGTGGAAAGTTCCCACGGCAGACCACTCCTTCTATAGGTTGGGATCACTTGGCATTACTCCGCTCCTTAGAAAGAGGGAGATAATGATTTGAGAAAAAACAGGCCAACTCCATCCTAGTGAAGATCAGGGTTTGAAGGAGATTGGTGGCATCTTCAGGACTGGTTCAGAGAGTTTTCGTTGAATCAATCTTGATCGTTGTGTCGGAAGTGTGTATGCATGAAAACAAATGAGACCATGTATAGTGAAGTACAGTTTGTCCAGTGTTAATGTTTAGGTGATAGTTGCACTCACGTGGAGGTTTCTTGTCTGGATTCCTTTAGAAGTGATATGGAACTGTTTTTCTTGATTCTCCCAGATGGTCCTCTCAATGTTTTTTGGTAGGAAGAGATGGAGACATGGAAGAAGTGGATAGTGAAGTCCGTATTAACAAGTTTATGTGGGATAGGGGGTGTAAAGGCACTCCTGTTACTACCCCCTATCCCACCTCCTTGAAACCCTGATCTTCGCTATAATTCTATTTACAACCCTTTGTTCTTTGCTGGGAGCAGAAAAAGGAGAAGGCAGCTCACCTACAATACACAATACAACACACTCAATGTTTGGATTGGAGCGCACAACAACAACAACACAATAGATTATTGCCAACTCACAGACCACCCCTCATCCACAATACACATAATGCAAACAGTATTACAGTACAATAAATGTATCAGTATGAGACATCATGACATTATGAGGGTCACATCAAACTTCCATTATAAAAGCCTGCAGGTGTAAAAAGGTATTGGAGACCTCGTTTCTTCCCACTTTTACACACTTTCCTTTGCGCAATTCCTGTGGATGGAAAACAATGTACAGTATTTTACACAAAGGGACAAAAACAGTAAATGAGAGGAAAAAGAAAAAATGCATATTGCACATATGTTGTATATGTACTGATTTGCATGTAGATATATTGCACGCTACTACTGAACTTGACTTACTTAGTTTGAGCTATACAATCTCACTCCATTTTACTTATATAGTTGAAACTTGCCTTCTCTGTAATACATCATGGATTTGCTCTTTTTGTGTTACTCTGTTAATTCTGTAACAGCTACAGTGACATATTTTTAGCTTCATTGTTGAAATGAAGGTTTTTGTTCTCTACCTATTCCTAAAATGTCTTCCATTTGTATCTCCCTGTCAGAGTTCAGTGGGAAAGCAGATTTCTAAGAACACTCTAACTAATATAAAAAAAGGTGTCACACTAAAAATGTATAGAAATAAATGAATTAATTAATTATCAATGTAGTTTAGAGAGTGAAGAACATACAGGTCAACCACAAAATGTGCCATGATAATTGTCCAGATACCCGAAGTCATGTATTTGGTACACTGCTAAGACCGGTGACTTGTAATCTTGTAATCCTGAACCACTTGCACCTTTGAGTAAGAACTGTTTTTGTACAAAAAGCAACTGTAAGATGCAAAGGTGAAGACTCCCGCAGAAATCCAGCAGAAATTGTGGTCAAGCACACAAAATGTGCAAAAATAGTGATTTTGTTGGCCCATAGATCGGCATTGGCAGTAATGGGGGAGGGGGTCGTTCCTAGGTCTCGCCTAGGAAGTTCAGAGACTTAGTACCAGCCCTTCGTTTCAAGGAGACTTCCTAAAAAGTGAGCACTCTTCCTTATACTGAAGTCATTGCGTATGATGACAGAATTTTGAAATTGTGCCCTATTTCTGTAAAGATATACATAAAACAAAAACAAAAAATATGTTCTCAAAATAGAGAACGGTCCTTAAAATCTTATATTCAAGCATGCTGATAATTCTATTGTGTTTTGCAAATAAATGATACTTTAAAAAATTGAAAATACGTTTTTGTGAATCTTTGTGAATTCATAAATCTAGATAAAATATAAGGTGTCAGAAATGTTCAAAGCACGGTCACATGTAGATTTCTGTCTGTTACTGTATAAAGTAGAGACAGGATACACTGGTGAAGGTTAGACGATTTAGATATCGGTGAATGTTCCGATTGCTGAGTTGATGTTCCTGGTTTCATACTTTGTTCCATTGTATAAGGGAAATATAAAAGGTTTGTCTATTGTACGAACATCCTTTTGAAGACTGTAACTCAGATGCAGAGGGAGATCTCTGTGTTGTTGAAACTCGTCTGCTGCTTTCATGAATTTGACTGTACAGATTGAAAAAATTCTCTTATAAGATGTTTCTGATCTGAATACGTAAGAAATAAAGGAAACAAAACTGCATTGGTATGTCTAGGAAGAAGAGTAAAACTTTTACAAGCTTTCCAGGATTTGCAAACATTATATTAAAAAATAAAAATGTTTCCGCTTTTTACCCACACATGGATAATGTAAAAGTAAATTGACTTGTGGCAAAACAGGTTTATTGAACCTTGATATTTTTCAAAGATTAGTCACTGTGGTTATCAGCATACAATATACATTAAAAAAAGAAAGAAAAAGAAAATCACCATATAATGAAGTAAATAAATGATTTATATATTCTGATGACATACCATAAATAATGCAACAATAATAATCTCAGCTAGTGCTAGACCTCAAAACTAAAGGAATAAACTTGGACTGCCCCCCAATGTCATAAAGAACCAGGGATCAGCACCACAATGGCAAATATGTTGCAGCACCAAACTATAAATTAAGGAACTTTGATGAAGGTCACCTATACTACAATAAAATCTACAAGTATACAGTGCAATACAATCCTTAAGCTCCGGATTTCTGTTAGACACCTCTAAAAGCTAAAACATTATTCGGTGTCCAAAAACACGGAGACGCAGAGGCACGCAGTCGCTAATTTGCACTTTAACAGTGGCTGACTTTTCTATGCGCACACATGCGCAGTGCAAGAAGACGCAAAAAACGCCCAATTTATGCGCAATGTGCAACTCAGGATCAGCCCCCAGATGTTTTCAGTCAGAATTCCCTGCGCTGTTTGTAAGGGGAGCTGGATCCAGTCTGTAGTCATGGAAAACAGGCCCAACCTTAATATTTACACACAGGCTCAATAGAAAATGGGTGAAAATTGGATGTTTGAGCTTAACCCTTTCTGTACAATTTATATACCTTCTTCCTCGCACTATGTGTACACTGCACCTATGCCACCTGTCCCTCCCTGCCATCAGGTGTGGCATGTGAATGAGTGAGTTGTGGAAAAGTGATATAATACAAAATTTGGAGTTTTTCCCATAATGCTGCAACCAATAAATATGAGGTTGTTGTACTGTAGTTGGTGTATCTGGTGCAGAAGATAGGACACCCGTTGCCATGATCTTTCTAGGCCTCTATTGCATCAATTGCAAATGCAAGGAAATGAAATATATTAAAAACACAAAGTGTATATATACATGCTATCTAAAGAGAAGAAGCGGTAAAGGGATGTCCTGAAGCATAGACACTCAGTACGATGGCTGGATAACCAAGAGGGAATTAGGCCTGAATACAGTAATAGGGCTCCTCCTCCTGCATAATAAAGGTGAGAACTACCACATCAGTACAAACCACATTTTTTTCCAGTAGATTTTAGTCACTATCATATCTACCTGGCAAACTGCTGCTTAGTAAATTTAACATACCTTACAGTGTAAAAATGAAGTCAAAATAAGATTGATAATAAAGGGCTGGATCCTGCTTCCCACTCTCCCCCCATGGCAGTGTGGGCGTGTGCGGAGAGGGGAGTGAACTACTCCCCTCTCGAGGGGTCTAGATAGACCCCTACCGTAACGCCTCAACAGTGGTGTAAGCGGCTCAAGTGATGGCAACCATACATAAAGTCAACCTTCATTTTAGTACTGCACCCAATGAAGACTCATTCATCCACTGTGAGAGTAACTTATTCCCAGCTTATGTCACATGACCTCCAATGGAGACTGGACTGACATTTTCTAATTTCTCTTTCATTAAGAAACAGATTGGAGAATAAAGCTGGGTAAAAATTGCATTAGCTGTTTTATGTTTTTGTTTCCTGTTCTCATTACACAAGTACTCATTACGGGAGGCTCTGGTTATATGCTTATACTGTAAATTGTTATTGTTAAATCACGCCACCATGTAAACCCGACCCAGCACACTTGTCGGAAGCTGTTGTGTCATTTTATTATAGTCTGGATAAGAGGTTTGATGTTGTGATCAGGTTGGTATGATGCACATGGAAAAGCAAATTAAATCTGATTTAAATGCTTGGAAATGAGGGTATAATCTAAAGATCCAGCTCTCAGTGTTTAATATAAAACAATCAACATAAATCAGGTGTTCACCTGTAAATAACAGAAATGTAATATTTTTGACTACTATTTCAAGGATTTTAATACAATTGAGGATAAATAAGTAAAATATATGATAAGTTCCCATTTACTGAGAGAAGCTTTATTACTTTTAGAAGATAAGACATTGATAAATTACCGCTTGAAGTGTATTCATTAATGTTGCTATTGAAAAGCAAGGACACCGCAATGTACAATAGTTGATCTACCTATAGAGTAATATGAACTTCTACACAGAGGAAAAAAGACTTTTTCCTGCCTATTGTTCATGAATGATATCTTATTGTCTGAGAACCAAGCCTAATCTGACAGTTTTATTGGCAAAGAAATGCCCAGAATTAAATATAACTTTGATGTAATGGACAAAAACAGATCATAAAAATGGTATTATCGCAATCTTTAAAGAACATTTTCTAGAAAATGACTTTCTTTTCACAAAATAATTTCATTTTTAATGAAACAATTTAAACAGATACGTTAAAACTGCTCTGAAAATGTATTCAAATCATAGACATGGACAGTAATTAAGAACTCCATAACTATGTCTGGAGGAAATGATCATTGTTTGGTGTGGATTATTGTGAAAATAAAATTTATGTTTGTTTAAGATCAAGGCCTAAATTCACTAAGCGGGGAGTTTGCAGGGAGATTGAAAAGTGGGGATGTTGCTCATAGCAACCAATCAGATTTGAGCTCTAGGTTTCATTTTACATACTGGAGAATGTGAGCTCTGATTAATTGCTATGGGCAACATCCCCACTTTTCAATTCCCCTGCAAACTCCACGCTTAGTGAATTTAAGCCCAAGCAAGGCAATAATAAGCTTTTAGAACCTGACCAAAAGTGCAAGAGTACACTTTTCCATAGGTGGAAGCATAGAGAATTTTAGTACTGAGTGCAGGTTGCTTACAGTAGAGTTTGTAAATGGCATGATCCACTTGTATAAGTGTATTTGCTGAAAGCTAATTTTAGAGGGGTCCACTATTAATTAATGAGAAAGTTTATTATGTTACAAAATATTACATTCAACACAATAAAAAAGGCAGACATTTTAATGTCTTTAAAAAAGATACTTTTAAACAATTGAACACAATGAAGAGGCAGATTACTTATTTCGACAGGGCCATACGGTGAACCATACTGTGATAAGGGTAGATTTCTTGACACAAAGTGGTTGGTGAAACAATTTGAAACCTAGTGCCTCACCCCATAGCCTAATCTTAACACTCCCCCTTTCTGCTCTACTCCCATCCTGCATGGTATTACTCAGCTTGTTCGTCAATGATGCTGGTGAGGTATGCAGTCAGGTGTACACTTTCTCTGGGCATGCTGTCTCTGGGGGCCAGTCTGGTATTGGGAAAGTAAGATTTCAGGGAAATGAATGGATATATTTTAAAAACAGGGATATTTCACCATACAGATGTGACACTTTATATTGCTTCTAAAAATCTGCCATGTCACAGCTCCGGCACATGCAGGTTTCAGAAACCTTGTCAAAAGGCTGCACTAATGCGTACAGCACAAAGGTTGTCCTGTCATTGACAATAGTTATCTTCGGCAATGATACGCCACCTAGCTGTTACTGTTGGAACAACAACTTTTTAGAGTTAGCTTATAGCTGACACAGTATTTTAGACATGTTATAAAGTTTCACATCTGTACTTACCCATTCATTAATAGAAATAGAAATTAGAAAGATTTTCGAAGGAGAGACAGCTGACTGTTGACTGTCAGCATTTCTAAAATGTAAATTTCTATGCAGAGAACACAATAAGAAAGAGATTACAAGAAACAAAAAAACATTTATTTCTTCTTTTGGTGAATTACTTTTTTTCCAACACATTATTTATAATGCAAGAGTAGAAAAGTTTGCTTTATACAGTGACTTATTTATGCTAGCAATGTTGTGACATAAGTTACAAAGTATAGTCATTCTTACGCAGGTATATCATAAAATGTGATTATTTAGTGTTAATACTAGTCTATATTTATAAGACAACCAAGAGATTTAGTGCAGATGTCAAAGGAAGACAGAATTACTCAAATTGAATTCAGCTTTTCAGTTTCTAATGAATTCATTGAACCAATAAAACTGTAGATGTGTTGACTTGTTGACAGACATATTTATAAGGCTCAAAAATAATATACATCCAAGAAACAGGTAATATGAATTATTTGTAGGTGTTCATGTCAAACTAAATTAAAATAAAAGTATGTACTCCGTGAAATTTTGAATGGGACAATAAATATACAAAGAATTTTTTAGTCTCTGTTATTTTACTTTTTGGCGAGAGAGAATTAGTATTATTTTTATGATTGAGTTTCTGAATTTAATATAGCTAGTTTTATTACTGTTTTATGGGCTAAATCCAGAGTTTGGTATTAACAGCAAAACCAAGTAGAAATANACACATATACAATACCATATTGAACTGCACAGAAACAGAATTAGCATTGTTTGATGAAGCTCAATTCTTAATTACAGATTAAACACATTGCGGTGTGTTTTGCCAGTTCAAATAACCCCTTTCTGACTAGGACTATTTCTAGCAAAAAAAANCAAGATGGTGCAGCTCCAAGAACACAACTGGGAAACAGAACTCAGTGACTGAAGTGGAATCAAATTCCCATCGCTGAAAGGTACTATTTTCCACTAAGGCCAACCCTTCCTCCAGTGCTGTTTCTAGGCTTTATGGCTCCCAGTGCAAAGAGTCAACAAGTGCCCCCCCCCCCCAATTAATACCTCTTCATTGAGATCCGCGGACACATAACCCCTAACACCCCCCACACACACACCAGTTAAAATCATTGGAAATGACACTGCAATTTATTTTTATCCCTTGTATGTATACCCCCATCCCCTCATAAATCCTCCTGTGGCCNTTTNCCNCCCAGTTTTNNTAATCTCCCTGTATGCCCATTTTGTCTTAGTTTTCATTTTTTTTCTATTCATTCCCAGACAGAGATGTGAACNGGAGTGAGAGGTCTAAATATAGTGACAGTTGCAGGGAGAGGTGTGAATGGGGTGCATGTTGCAGGGAGAGGTGTGAATGGGGT
>JABWIB010000431.1:101063-115979 GCA_016617825.1 Platyplectrum ornatum
ACGTAGACGCAAGACGGTTTAAAGTACACGCTAGACGCTAAGCGGCTCCCGGGCACGCAATGCGCATTTTTAGCGCACTATTCAGAGTTGCGTTTTTAGCTTAAAAAACGCAGCTCTGGATTATGCGCAATGCGCACGCACCAACGCAACTCTGGATCTGCTCCAATGTCTCTTGGTTCATATAACTGCACAACCAATGTATGTGTGTTCCTAAACACGGACTGAATCCTGAATTATTGAATTATACCATTTTCTCTTTGCAATACAGCTGGGTCGTATTTCATACATTTAATGCATTCTGCATATGCATCCTCACAGCTACAGAATATTTATTAATGACTGAATGATGAAAAAGTTGTATTTTGTTTATGCAAAGACTGGAATTTGAATTAGATGATGTAGCCATTATCCAGACAGTGAGCTGAACTACCCCCCCTTTCTTCTACAGGGTCTCAGGATACACCCAGGACACCAGGGCACACACACTTTGGGGGGTGAATATGTTGGTGGACAGGTCTTTGTCAGGTCTATTTAGCAGCTCATGTGCTGTGCGGAGTATCATGGTGCTATTATATATCACTAGATCACTGTTGTTTAGTGCTGCTTAGGTTGGTTTTAGTTGTTCTCCTACACATTATGGGCAGGATCCTGATTTAGGGCTGGCTCCCTACTTCTGCAGGTATGTGCTCATGCGGATCATCAAGTTAAGGTAGGGGTCTAGCCCAAGTGTATGCAAGGTTCTTTGAGAGTAACAGCAAAAATAGCTAAGGCAATCATCGTACCTACTAATGTGTTTTTATTTCACCATTACCATAGTGCTTTCTGTTTCTTCTTATGTAGATAGACCTCTGAAATGTTAAAAATAGCCATCTTCTAACTAAAAACCATCTTCTACGTTCTAGCGTAATAAAAAATGACCTTCTAAAAGAACGTGACAAAACTATGGATTATAGTTACTTGATTTGCAGGGGACAAGCCATTAGGTAGTTTTTATTCACCACTTTTGTTGTCTACTAAATGCATTGTCTTAATTCGACTGAATACTTCTATATATCTTTTCTCAACGCTGTGTACAACTCTTCTTCCAGCATATTTTCTGGTAGCCCTTACCTGATCTAAATGAATTAACATAAATGAATTAATTCAGCAGAGATCCAGGAAACAGCACACACTGTAAGAGATGAAATATGCATGATCAATTGTGAATTGTATAAAACATGGTGCTAATCAGAATTTAGAAATTCAAGTTGAAATCTCTTGACAAACTCAGCAATCAGACACATGAGCTTATAATATAGTTGTACAGTATAGTCCTTTTTGCATCTAAAGTAAATTGCGCTAAAAGTCTTGTATTTCTTTACAAGTGTTTCCTTGTCAATTATGACTCAATATGCAACACATCTAATATCTGCCAAATGGGAGCTACTGTAGAAGTAATCATGCTTATTATTTCCATCTCATTGGGCCAGATTCAGATCTTTAGGCACTTATGACTTAGTCAAGAGTAAAGCTAGGTACACACGGTAAGATAAATTGTATCCAATCGACAGATTTTTTAAGAGTGGGTAAAACCATGTTGAATTGCAGGGGAGGTAAAATGAATGTCAGTGTGTGCATGCAGGGAGAATACTTTATTTCTGCATGTTGCATACAGATACTGACCAGTGTTACTGTTACACTGTTATTAGACTTGTGGTAGGAAACATCATCTCTCACTTGTAATACTGACTGCAATTAATTCAATTTGCCTCCCCTGCAATTCAACATGGTTTTGCCCACTCTTGAAAAATCTTTCGATTCCATACAATTTATCTTACCGTGTGTACCTAGCTTAAGTAAAACCATGTTGAATTGCAGAGGAGGTAAAATGAATGTTATACCACGTAGATCCGTGGTTTAGAGCCGACGGGGCAGCGTGCAAGTCCCGTTCAGACATGCAGAAAATGTTGGCTCTACATTAAAGCCAGCTTCCTTTAAGCGGTGAGGTCACCTAAAGGGGCTGTGATCGTAACGTTCACATGTGCTTTTAGGCCAATCTGGAGCCGGCTCCAAACGCGTTCACAATGCGGAAAATTTGCAGAGGAGGCAGTGAAAACCATTCTTTTTCGCCAGCTCTGAACACCGGCGTTCAGTGGCCGCCTTTTAAACTGAACTGTTCAGATTGCCTGTAGAGGCCGGCTTTTTCACTGAGGCCGACATTTACAGCATAAAAGCCATCCTTTTGAGGTAATCTGAACGGGGTATTAGTGTTTGCATGCAGGGAGAATACTTTATCTTTGCATTTTGCACACAGATACTGACCAGTGTTACTGTTACACTGTTATTACACTTGTGCTGGGAAACATCATCTCTCACCTGTAATACTGTTTGCAACNAATGAAATTTAACACCCCTGCAATTCAACATGGTGTTGCTCTTGCTTTTGACTAATCCATTAGAGCCTAGTCTCTCTAGTCTCTCCCCCCTTTAGGTTCCCTCTCCACATGGCGCTCTCTCTAGTAGCTTCATGTCGCCCCCTCTAATAGCTGGAGCACTGTGTAATAGGCACTCCAGCTACTCTGTAAGATCGGGTAAAGTTCTCAGCCAGCACCTTTCCTGATACAGCGCCTTACCTGTGACAGGCTGACTGCACTCTAGGGGTGGAGCAAGGTAGAGCCCCACCCCTTGCCTCCTAGACTCCCCCCCCCAACCTGTTCCGACAACTATGGATTTGACTTTGGATCACTGCACTCAGAGCTCTGTAGAAGTGGATGCACTCTTTTTCGCCGTATATTTTTATTAACTTGCTACAAGACGCTATTATCTGGTTATTCAGAATTTCTGATTATCACAAAGCTTGTCAGTGTGTAAGGTCCTGTAGCAGTCTCCGTCTCCGTCTGTGCAGCCAATAGGCTAGCTGCATGGGTCTCCTGCCATTATAATCAGTCCCAATCAGTAGTGTAAGGCACCAGCATCGGAAGTTTTTATCCGGTATGCTAATTTATTAGTCACTGATCTGTTGATCTGTATAGTACATGCTATACTTGCATAGTCATCCAGAGGTACCACTGAATTTGTGTTTATATGTGTAGAGAGGCGTCTAAGTATTTGAGTTGTATATTTGACACACTCGCTAAATACAGATTTGTGAGTGCCTCAGCACCACTGATGAAAACAGGTCAATTCATAAAATAACTTTTGGAAAGATTGATACATTAGTTGTCTTTTCACTGAACGAGAAAGCATATATTGCTATAACTAAAAGCCTGCAACTAAAAATATTCCCCTAATGCCAATCCTAGACACATTTTCCTATACGTATGGATAATAAATTAATAAATGAAAGATCATATTTCATTCAGATTTTTGAACATAAAATATAAATCTATCATTGTCTGTATAGTTATTTATTTGGTATAATTACATAACACTCAATAGGCAAAATCCTAAATGCATTTACAATTTTTGATGATATACAGTTATCTCCAAAAAGCATTAAACGCGTTGATTATTGCAGAAAGTAAAAGCACAGCATATTTCGAGTATGCCTTTGTCTAATTATAATGATTTAGTATGATCATTTTAAATAAAAAAGCTTATTAAATAATGCATTAATTTGTTTTCATATCGTTACCTTGGCTATCATCATTACATTAAGCCTATGTTTTATCACAGTTACTCTGTAAAGCAGTCCACCTAATTAATTTCACTGCTACCCCCGACTTGCATTTATTACGTACATTATCTTATTTATTTACTAATATATTTATATATTCTGCTTTGCTTAGGCATAATATACAAGTGGCCTGCATTTCATCTTTAGCTAATAAATTGTTGTCAGCTGTCCATAGTATAGCATAGGAGTGTATTAACCGGCTGCCCACAGTTGTACAATGGGGAACACAGAAAGAATGGGTGTGGAAGATGGGCCCTGCCTGGCAAGCTTACATTCTATAGGAGAGTGGGGATTTGATACATAAGGCAATTACACAGAGACTAGGGACAGTTTATACACACACAGACACGTGGAGAATATATAAACCCAAATTCAGTTTTTATGAATGGGAAGATTTTTTGTCAAGACTGATGCCTTGTCAGAAATGATGTGTTTGTTAGTTCATGGGAACATGTGGCAAACAAGCAATGCTACACTTTTTTAGAAATGTGGTATAACTGAACTGACAGTACAGAATAATTTGCCTTTAATGACTCACTATGCTCCTCTGTTTATATTCACTGACAATTATGAAGTATAACAATTATGTTTAGAAAAGTATACATACACCTTTACACTGCATGGAGCAACTTTTGCTCCATAGGTCTATAATTACATTTATATTTATAACTGCGGGAATGGAAAAGTGGGGATGTTGCCCATAACAACCAATCAGATTCAACCCCTCAGTTTCATTTTATATACTAGAGAATGAGAGCGCAATCTGATTGGCTACTATTGGCGACATCTCCTGCAGATTATTAAATATAGGCCATGTAGTGTAATGAAATCACAATGTAAGGGGATCAATAGCATAGTTTTTTTTATCATTTATAAGCTCTATTTACTACATTAATGTTGCTGCAAGTAATGGGTGACAACAGCTCCCTTCATACGCACAGCAGAAAGAGTCCTGTCATAGAGATTGAGATTCTTTACAAGTAATACAATTTTTTAATTACATATTGTATTACATATATATCACCATTCCCAATAAATGTTCTTCATTATGGGATGAGCTAATCATATGGATTGGATTACCTTTATTTCTATTGCGAGCGCACTCAGATCACCTTCTCTTGGTAATATATGATTTTGTACAGTAATTAAATACATTACACTCAGTATATATAACTTATTACAATTTTAAATTGTAAAATATGTTCTGAATATGTTTAATGGTGTTGTGTACTTTATTTTGTGCATGTGTGTTCTTGACCTTGAGGACCTTAATTATCATCAACAATAGTAAGTGAAGTACAACAAAATACAAGGTATAGTAAAGTTCAGCAGATAAACTTTGATAAAGAGATGTGTCCATCAAGATCAGCCTTTGTTAAACTTTAACTGATCAAGATACTCATCCCATCTGAATAGCTATATTGATCCTATAAAAACAAACAAAAAGCCGAAGGCCATATCAACTGGATTAAGCAGGAAATTCTTTTTAAGTCATGAGAGCAATGTCACAAGATGAAATGTGCCAGCACAGCAAATTAATTGAAGACCAACAACATTCAAATCTGTCCAAAACTAAAATGCTCTGTTTGCACATTACAGATAAAGTTACATTTTATTTGATGCTAAATTTGTGTGTTGTGTCTATTAGTCAAGTTTGTAAATAATTTAGTTTAGCTTTGGTTAATATTGAGACTTAAAATAATTGATCACAATAAGTGATCAAGTCACAGAGGATGAACAAAATAGAGGTTCTTCTGGTAACCATAATTACTAACAGTTGCAAGATTATAGTGTATTCATTCTACATTGTCATTTGAAAATATAGACCGTCCAGTCAAAAGAATGTGAGCACCATCTATGTTCGAACCAAAATAACCAATCACAGCACAAGCAATGGAAGTTATACAAAAGGTGTCGAAAGGGAATCGAAAAACTTTGCAATCATTGAAGTAATGCCAAAATGGAGCGATTTATCTGACATTCAAAGGTCAAGATTATTGGCTTCCAAGCCAAGTGTGGCAGCATTTCTGAAGAGGCTACTTTTGTGAACCGTTTGCGTGCTGCTGTGGTACAAGTGTAACGTGCATGGCAAAATGGCGACAAGGCAAGTTTGGTGCACCACAGGCCATAGATGACAGAGGTGAACGATGGCTAAAACCAACTGACCACCCAGATGAACCAAGAGGCTACCAAAAGTATATCCTCAATGACAATTCAGCTGAGTATGGGGTCCAGCAGCAAAAGGCTGATTTATACACCTATGCTGATGGCTGTTCATCGTCGACAAAGGCTGGAATTTGCACACCAGTACCACCGAATGGTGGCAGGTGACTTTTCCTATTAATAAATATGGTTTATACGGCATTGGACAGATACACATTGGTTGGATATATAACCTACTTTGATCGGGTTGTTCGCGCCATGGATGCTAGACTATGCAACCTAGGGCAGCTGGCCTCTTAATGGGAAATGGCAGGATTCCAAATCCATGTGAGTACCTTTCAGAATCCTTCTGACTCTCTTTATGCTAGTTCACACTGTACAGAGGACGAACTGTACAGAGGACACGCAAGTGAGGTTGTGGAATTGATTGCCATAGAAGGTTGTGATGGCAGGTTCAATATATGTGTTTAAGAAGGGGACTTATGTCTTTCTTCAACCTCAACAACTATGTTAACATGTTACTATGTTAGGTTGTAATATAACCACAACCGTCCAAGACCGATCAAGTATGAGCTTGGGCGAAACCCGTATTAACCTAAATACAAAAACACAACACTATTGCAATGACAAATAAACCGTCAACAATATACTGGTAGAAAACCACCTGGATTATCATAAAATATAACTTTTAATTCTTGAATGTTTAAAAAGACAAATGTCATAAAAGGTACCTACAACATTATTGTCTAAAGACTATAGNACATAATAATGTTAACTACCCGAANNTCGGACCTATACTGATCCCTATTCAATCCCTAAATAGCTCACCTACAATACAAATTACCAACCCCTGCCTACAAAATCAGGGCACCCGCCCCGATAAGGGCGACCCTGTCTGGAACCTATTCTGCACTAAGGCTGGATACACCCTATACGGCCCCTAAGCCACTTCTAATATAATGCATACGAGCAATTCAACGGGTCAGTGTCCCACTAATGAATGAGTATAGTAATCCTTAGTGTAAACAGCAGAAATAATCGCCTTAAAGAAGCCCAATGTATAGTGATGACTGTGATATAAGAATAATCCATGCACTCCCTCCATTCATCCACAAAAAACATCCAAAGAAACTAGGATACTCATGAAAGACACGAATTCGGCAGATGATCCCTGCCAGATGACAAAGATATCATCTATATATCGCACCCACAGCCCTATTTTGTCAGTCAGGGATCATCTGCCGAATTCGTGTCTTTCATGAGTATCCTGAACGAGAACGCAATTGGCCTAAGATTTACGTCCGAGCTCGAGATCCAAGAATTACCTTTTCTGGATGTTTTGATTAAAAAATCTGAATTAGGGGAGATTTTGACCACCATTTATAGAAAGCCTACCTCTACAAACTCCCTACTAAGGTGGGAGAGCCATCACCCTTGTCCGCTCCTGAGAGGCATCCCCAAAGGACAATTTTTGCGGGTACGCCGAAATTGTTCGACTAAGGTGGAATTCCAGGAACAGGCAGGTGAACTACATAAGAGGTTTCTACAAAGGGGGTACCCCCCAGACGTCCTTAATTCAGCTTATGAAGTGGCAGAACAGGCTGATAGGCAGTTATTACTTCATCCTAAAACACGCAAGGACGATTCAGAGCTTATTAGAGTTATAGGGACTTTTGATGTGGCCTCTTTGGAGGTAAGAAAGATTCTGGCTAAACACTGGGGGATTCTAAGGATGGACCCAGATTTGGCTCCATTCTTGGAAGAACGACCCCTTATCACTTTCAGAAAAGGGAAAAGTATTCGGGACCGGATAGTAAGAAGTCATTTTACGCCTCCTAAATCCCAGAACACTTGGCTACCAGCTAGAGTGATGGGATGTTTTCGGTGTAGTGGGTGTGTGGCTTGTTGAACAAAAGGTTTGATATAAGATCTTATGTATCGTGCCGGACAGTGGGGGTAATTTATTTGGCGGTGTGCCCCTGCAATTTGAAATATGTGGGGAAGACGAAACGGGAGTTTCACAGGAGAGTGGCTGAGCACATCTTGGATATTAAACACGGGAGAGATACACCTGTTGCTCGCCACATGCGTACCATCCATCCCAGTGATCCCCTATCCATCAGATTCATTGGCATTGATGTGGTTCCAAGACCTGTGAGAGGGGGAAATTGGGACCGTTCTATTCTACAGTCTGAATTTAGGTGGATTGTTCGCCTGAGGACTTCCACCCCGCAGGGATTAAATGAACAGATTAACTTTAACTGTTTCCTTCGAAGTTGGGGTGCTAGGATGAATTAGTTGTGGTTTGTCTGAGTCTGGTGCCAGGTGTTAGGGTGGTGCTTTGCTGTGAAATCCGTTGCCCATAAAGTACTTTGTGAATTTGTGTATCGCCCCTTATCCATATCTATAGTGGGGCTGCTTATTGATTCGAAACAGGTTGATTATTTGTAGATTAGGTGCCTTATTTTGACTTGATTGGCCCCTTTTAGTTACTTTTTTAGGTGAGTTTCTTGCCTTTAAAGAGGCTTTTCTAGTTGGCACGCATGTGGAACGCAGGAATTTCCGGGAGTACGGACCGTGTGTAATGTGGGAGCAGTATCTGCTCCTGATTGGTCCAGTCCTGACTGGCGTTTTGGCATGCTGAGGTAATAAGTCCGAGTGGTGGATGACATTGAGCACTTCCGGGTATATGGAACGCACGCACTGCGTTCCACTTGCGGACACGTGGGAGACACACAGGTGCCGACATTTTGGTCTCTGGAAGGGAGACCATATAAGATAACATAATGTGAAATACCTGTAGACCCATTGCTCACAGCAAGGCTGATACCACATGTATCCCAGGTCCGGTCACGGCTGATGATCAGAACATAGAACATTCGGGGGGTGAGATCATTCCTTGTCTATTTATCTGTTCCATATGATGGTATTTGGAATTGATGTGGATCCTCCTAAAGTGTTGTACAAAAATCTCCTGATGAACTTGCTGATGCAAGTTGAAACTTTACATGTATAGTTGAGAGTAAATGGTTTGAGTGATTTTTTTCTAGTTTCTTTGGATGTTATCTTGTTTTTTGTGGATGAATGGAGGGAGTACATGGATTATTCTTATATCACAGTCATCACTATACATTGGGCTTCTTTAAGGCGATTATTTCTCCTGTTTACACTAAGGATTACTATACTCATTCATTAGTGGGACACTGACCCGTTGAATTGCTCGCATGCATTATATTAGAAGTGGCTTAGGGGCCGTATAGGGTGTATCCAGCCTTAGTGCAGATTAGGTTCCAGACAGGGTCGCCCTTATCGGGGCGGGTGCCCTGATTTTGTAGGCAGGGGTTGGTAATTTGTATTGTAGGTGAGCTATTTAGGGATTGAATAGGGATCAGTATAGGTCCGANNTTCGGGTAGTTAACATTATTATGTNCTATAGTCTTTAGACAATAATGTTGTAGGTACCTTNTAGGTTCCAGACAGGGTCGCCCTTATCGGGGCGGGTGCCCTGATTTTGTAGGCAGGGGTTGGTAATTTGTATTGTAGGTGAGCTATTTAGGGATTGAATAGGGATCAGTATAGGTCCGANNTTCGGGTAGTTAACATTATTATGTNCTATAGTCTTTAGACAATAATGTTGTAGGTACCTTTTATGACATTTGTCTTTTTAAACATTCAAGAATTAAAAGTTATATTTTATGATAATCCAGGTGGTTTTCTACCAGTATATTGTTGACGGTTTATTTGTCATTGCAATAGTGTTGTGTTTTTACTATGTTAGGTTGCCCAAATTATACAGTTTATCTCTGGTACATATCTCGCTATGACAGCAGCACAGGTTGGTGTCTGAATGGCATTGCCACTGCAGTGAGTATAGCAGGGACTGTGCCTGATAGAACTACTATTTTCTGGAAATTAAGAACCCTTTTTCATTTTCCTTAAAGTACTTTCATGACATTACATACAATAACCATTTCATGTGACTTAAAGGTACTTGGATGCATAAGGAGAGGAATTAGCAGAAAGAGGAAAGTAGTAAGTAGATACGGCCTCACCTAGAATTCTGTGTTCAGTTCTGGAGGCCATATCTCCAGAAGGACATAAATACATTAGAGAAAGTACAAAGAAGAGCCACCAACATGGTACATGGTATGGTAAAAACCTACATAGAGTAATTAAATATGTACAGCTTGGAACAGGAGAGGGATGACATGATAACATGTCATCCCTCAAACCAATCAGATTTGAGCTCTCAGTTTCATTTTACACTCTGGAGAATGTGAACTCAAATCTGATTGGTTGCCATGGGCAACTTCCCCAAATTCGAATTTGACTGCAATCTCCCTGCTTAGTAAATATACCCCAAAGAGGTGTAGAAGAACACAAGAACATGCGTGCAAACTGGAGGGTGGTAGATTCAGAGGTAATGTGCAAAAATTACTTCACCGAAACGGTACTTGATAAGTGGAATAGCCTCCCATCAGAAGTGATGACAGCTAAAACAGAAGAACAGTGTAAGCATGCTTGGGCTAAATATAAGGGTATTCTGAGTCTTAAACAAAATAGAGAATAAAATGTCACTATAGTTTTAAATACAGAACTGGGCATACAGGATGTTTAACAGGTGTTCTTATATTAGTCACCAGTACTGCCTTTAATAATACATTTAATCTTACTGAAAATTATTTTATTTTTAATTTTTATTTTCATTTGTTGTTACATTTTTGCACTTCAAATGTTGTATAAGCATTGCAAAGTACAAATCGTCTGAACTTTATGAAATAATGTGAGTGGATTGAAAGTTGAAAGTAGCTTAGCATTTCTCCAGTAAAAGAGTAAAATAATAAGCATAAAATTGTTCCTACAGTCAACCATCTGTTTCCTTAATCCAAATATGATGACTATAAGCTCCCAGTTGAAAAATGAAAACATAATTGCTCTTATAGCAGATTTCTAAACTTTTTAAAATCCATTTTAGGAAAAAAAAAAAGTACAAAACAATTTTCTAAACAAGTTAATGTCATATATTAAGTTAAAGTTACTAGAAAACATTATTCCACAGACCATAATAACTACAATCAATCAATATTTAATGTATGAATTATGTAGACTTCAAAGCAACTGTTTGCAGTTAATTTTGATGACCATATAAAGAGGAAAATACAATCATAGCGTTAGTTAGTAGGTTATTGTGCATTTTATATAAAATATCTAAATCTAAAAATCACTAATAGAAAAACAATTAAATCCACCACACAACCAGTCCAACAAGTTAAATTATAGACACATAGAATTAGATGTCAGACGTCTTTTTTGTCATTTTTAATTTTTGTTTTATCATTTAAGATTATTCATTGTATAAAACAGCCTGTAAATATTATAGTATATTATATTATGCCCCCTGGTTTTATTAATCATTTTTAAATAATTTTCTAGTTTGCATTTATATTTTTTTCAGTCATATCCGTTATGTTCCCTTTTACCATCAAGTTATAATTGATAGATTTATTATGTAGTTTTGCAAATAAAATTCCAATCCAGAGTTGCTTAAAAAAAACAAAAAAAATCTCTGAATCGTGCACATTTCTTTTTCAAGTGCACAGTATCACACAAACAAAACCTACCATTCCTTCCATAACTAGTTTTAGGAATAATAGTATTTTCAAGCAACTTATACCAACAAAAGCTACAAACACCAAACAAAAACCTATACCAAAAAAAAACCCCTAAACCTATAACAATAAAAAAACACACAATAAAATACATAGCAGTAACACAAAACAATGCAAACACAGCACAAATCCAAAGTTGTGGAAATAAAGCATANATTTCTGCTGCTATTTATACTACTGTTCACAAAAGGCAAACAAAAAATTGCCCATCCCTAGGCAGGTACTCTAAAAACACTCTAAATATCATGCAACACCCGCTGTGCGATGGATATCAACTGCATGTATATTGTGGTCGACTTTTCCATACTTGTATATGGTCAATTTGAAATAAAAGCGAAAAATTGCATCTGTGCAAAAACAGGCGGAATGCGTTACTCTGGATCAGCCCCTACATATCCTCTGTAGTCAGGGGGCAAAGGTAGTGCTAGGCACAAGCCAGATAGGTGGTCTCCCAGGGCCCTGTGACTCATGGGACCTGCACATAAATGGGTGCTGCCAACACCAAAGCAGAGCTGCCTGTCAAAGCACGGAAGTGGAAGTGGGGGCGATTACTGGCCATGGGGCCACTTCTGTCCTAGGGGTAATAGAAATTAATCATTGGAAAAGTGGTGACTATCCAAATAGAATGAAGTATTGTCCAGTGTGTTCCATAGCAGAACAATGTTGATGCGCATTAAGCAGAGTAGCGCATCAAACAGTTTTTCCAACTGCTCTGCTCTCTATGTAGAATTTTTCTCATTTAGTGTCAGTTGCAGTGTAAGCTGCCATTGCATCTGCCATATGCTTTCACCATCTCAGGGGATGGCATAAATGAAAAGCACATGTCATTTTTTATGGGGAAATTAGCATTTTTAAAACATGCACCTCTGGATAGGAGATTCCCTGTGTGCGCAGATGCATTATTTATTTGTTATGCTGCTTTGAGGCATATATAATACCATTATAATTAATGTTATGTATTATTTTATATTACACTAAGGAAATTTTATCATATGGAAGATTTGTTTTAGTTTTGCTGTATTTTATTGATGTAGAAGCCACAACCTATACGCATATGGCTCCAACAGCAGGGAAAGAGGGAAAGAGGGAAATCTGCGTGCTAAGACACACACCGCTGGATAACCCGGAGCCTGCTGCCACTTAAAGCTCTGGATCCGGGTCCCATGAACTAATGGCATGGTCCCTGTCTCTCATCATGTGTACTGGAACCATAAAAAGGGTTAATATGACGATGGATTTAAAATATCTTTCTTGTTAAAGTTTTTAATTACCAGCTTACAAACATCACAGCTAATCTTTAGCTGATTATCCGTTCAACATTCTTAATAAACTTCTCATTAAATGATTTGAGATGTCATTTCCCTGTCATCTTACTGATAGCAAGACCAATCTGTAAGCAATATGATATGAGGATTGCTCGATGTCACACATGCCATTTCCAATCAGGTAAAACTGCTTTACAAGAAACTTGTTAAACAAATGTCCTTCACAATTAATCAGATGAATTTTGAAGTACATAATTAATAACTTAATTTCTTGTTTAGCTTAATTTTAATGATTACATAAAGGGATAACTTTGATTTAAAGTATTCCATGTATGCTTTGTTTATAAAGCTATTTAAATGTATCAAAATGAATAGCTTTCCAGATTATTTCTTCCAGATATGTGTTATTTATAGAATTTAAGGGCCGATTAGTAAAGACAGGAGAAAATGCGAAGCACGCTACCGTAACAAGAATTAGCATTTTGTTATGTGTGGCTCTAAGAAAAAAACATGCGTTTTTAGTCCTTATAGATCAGTACCTTGGATTCCAATAGGAAAGCAACCCACTTTCATCAGTGTATTTTTGCACCAAATAACTACAGGAAATTAAATGGAATGCTGTTATATGTAAATAGATGACATAGAATAGCCATTACTTGAATAACATTGAATAGTAATCATTGAATAGTAATTAAAACAAGTAGGTATAATGGTCAGTAAAAAAAAATGTCCCTACAGGAATGTATAGAAATGTGTATTTAATTTTCCTGTTGACTACATTGAAGATTTCACAGAACCACTTATCTCCCATAAATCTCTGTAACTCTTATACAATATTGCTGTCCTATTTTTAGCACTTGGCAACGATGCAGCCTAAACTCTTTATATACTCTGGTATATTGTAAAAAAAATCATTTCATTTGCACAATTTAAATGCAATCAACATAGCTCACATCTGCATGGCAATCAAATTAAAAAGTCAACATAATCCAATGAAATACAGAACAAAATGATTACATGTAGGTTAACGTTAATCATCTTAAAACCTGCACCTGGATTTTAAAACCAACTTCATTTATTGCAAAGATTTATATTGTTGATTAGAGTTTGTAGAATACATTTCTGATATTAATTAATAGGATAACCATTTTCTCATGATTAAAATCAACAGAACTTGTGTTTAGATATATTAATAAGAAAATTACATGAATTAAAATGAAATAAAAAAAATAGACAATAAAAAACTATACCTTTCAAAATTGATTGATTGAATTGTAAGCATAAATGAGTTCAAAAAACAGTTTTCTGAATGACAACTGTTTTAATTAATAATTCATTAATTAGTAGAACATTTTGTATATTACTATATGTATTTGCTACAATAATTAAGCTACTGTTATATTAAATATCTCTTTTTTACATAATTTGTTTACAGTGTTTTTGAATTAAAATATATTTACTTTTTTCTCTTTAAGAAAAAACAATTATGGTTAAGAGAGGTTATGAACTATGTGTTACTGGTAATAACAATATATCACACGTGACCTGAACTAAACCACTTAGAATGTCAAATGGTTAATATAAAAATTAATTTATACCTTTCTCTGTTAGAGATAATTAAAGTCTAGAGGAAATCAGAAGCATAATTGAAAATGAGTAATGAGCAAAGCTGGATGTTATGGAAAAATTAGTTGTTTAATTAAGAGAGGAAGTCAGTGCAACCAGGAAAAATTATGCTTGTCACCTATGGTACAATTATATTACATTGATAGTGTATAACCAGAGAATAGAAGACAGAATGGCTAAATGAAATCAGCAAATTTTAGTGTTAAATTATTATTGTAAAATATTTCAAAGGGAAAAACAAATAGATTTTTTTAAAGTGCAATATTCTTGTATTTTTGTTTTCTACAACAGTTGCTGGTATGTTAATTGCCTCAATACTGTGACAGAATTAATAATGGTTACCAGAACAACACTAACTATAAATATTGTTCCTCAATATGTGTATATATATATATATATATATATATATATATACAAAAACAAACAAGAATCCCCAGCACTCATGCTATTAGCCAGCGACAAACTATGCTACTTTATATAATAAATAAAATGGCAGAAATGTCCGTCACATACATGTGCACATACATGCTTAAGCCTC